>JACXGI010000066.1:56741-82716 GCA_016801175.1 Esox masquinongy | reverse complement strand
TCTCCATGCAGGCCCAGCTAAGGGTTGGGGGGGATTTACAAACACTAAACTGCAGAACACACGCTTCACAGATATCAACTTTCATTCATGTCCAAAGGTACACCTTTACATGAGAAGATAGTATAAGCCTGGAGACAAAATTCACATCTCAAATGACACCCTATTTCCTATAGTACACTACTTTTTAAACCAGGTCCAGTGGGCTCTTGGGAAATCAAATGTAGTGCACTACATAAGGAAATAGGGTGCCAGTAGGAGCACAGCCTGTGCTTTCATCATTTTAGTGACCTTTATGGTCAGCCAAGCGTAGTCTTTCAAGAGACAGACTTGAAAACACAAACAAATTCCCTGTTTCAGTAACTTCCACATGAACATATGGAGTAAGCAGACGAGACAATGGAGGCTGAGCAAACTAAGAGACGATAACATTACAATCAAATTCAGACTCATTTGTGCAGAAAAACTGAGAATATGGACCAACCTAATACAGCCTATTTCATTCAGGTAACAAAGTCAGCCTACAAAAACGTAAAACTAAAGGCATATTGGCTTTAAAGGAACATGCTAAATTCAACAGCCTGTCCTCGCCACTGTTTGGTATACAGATCGGGCATGGGGAATGTAACCACTGTTCAAACACACTGTACAGTATTTTGAAATGACTCAATTAGCTACAATGACTCAAATGGATGATAATACGTCCAAAGAAAGACACATTACATGGAAGAAAATACACTAAATTGCCGTTCCCATGTTTTTTTTTTTCGACATGCGGTGTACAAATCCACCGGGATTTTATTTGCTTAGAGTCAGACTGACAGATGGGGGGACTCTAATCCATATTTTTACCCAGCTGTACGATTGCTCTTGGCCTAGTGATATTACACATAATAACATCACAAGTCCACAAGCACAAATCCCACAGCGGGCCATTTTCAAACCTCTATCGCTCACAAAGTGGACTGATGTGAGCCGCTGGCAGATGTAATGTTGTCATGTCATGCTGTAATGACAGTGACTTTACATATAGTGGATTAGAGGGCTAGGCAACAACATTCAGCCGCAGGGCCGTTTCTTGTCAGAGCGGATGGTCACAGGGCTGGAACACGTAACAATCGCATTGCACATGGATTACGTTCAGACGTCATCAAAGTGCTTTTTTGGTTTATTTGCAAAAAATACAAAAAGATTTCCTAAATTAAACAAAATAAAAATTAATTCATTGTGACTTTTACTTTAAAAAAAAAATGTTTTACTGAAAATAAAAATCCTAAAATCAACCTGTTGCTGTATGACAAATGCAACGTTACCAGTTGATGTAATATAATACCCAGTGTTTCTCCCTCGCCCCGGCTGTTCAGGCACAGTCGGTAACACTGTCAATTCAATTCCATCCGTACTAGAAGTCGGTAACACTGTCAATTCCATCCGTACTAGAATGTGAACAAGGTGCATCTTCAAATCATCTGCTGATGAGACACCAGCCTGTAGGTCACTGTGATTGCAGTATTACTGATAGGGAAGTACTTATAGTTTGAAACTGTCCACTGTCTGCATTACCTAGCAGTTTTATTTTGTGCACTTAGTGAATTTCTGGTGCTACGCAGAGGAGAAATATAACTTTACACAGTCTTTGAGTGGCACGTCCCATGTTATGTACAGTGAGGGGAAAAATTATTTGATCCCCTGCTGATTTTGTATGTTTGCCCACTGACAAAGAAATGATCAGTCTATAATTTTAATGGTAGGTTTATTTGAATAATAAAATGTCACAGCCTATTTTTTGCTCATACTTACCAAGGGTAAGTATAAGTCATTTACTGTGCTTGACTGACGACGGAACAGTAACTTTCGATTTGCTTATAAAAGATGTCGAACTGCCTGCATAAAGTCGTTCTCCTACATCCTTTTGCCATTCAGAAATCATACAATGCTCATGATATTGCATCAGGCCGTTAAACAAAGGTTTCATTTGTAATTCCCTGGAATATAAAACCTGTGTCAGGACAAGTCAGTCGTCAGTGTAGCCTACCAAATCGCATCAGTGACATTCATTAATCTGCACATACTGGACATTCTAAAGACATTGGATGAGGATGGCAAATACTCACTGCAGTAACAATATGTAGCGGAGAGGTAGCCTCATTCTGGTCAAAAATATGATAAAATCTATTCATATAGCCTAGTGATTTGATTAATGGCAATAGAAAATTCATCAGAGTGGTCAGATTGCTGTATTCCGCAAAGCCCATATTCGAAGTGTCTCAAGCATTCTACTCGACAGATAGTATGATTGGGAAGGAGCGGCGCTGAAATGAAAACCATGTTCTGTTTATTTTAGAGACCTATTTTGTCATTTGTAAGTGTCCTATCACACAAATTGTGTTATTTCAAAGCAACTGAAAACAAGATTTCCTTAAATATTGTTAGTAGTAAAATCCATAAATTTAAGACCAAACATTATTGTGGCACTTATATTGCACTACAACTCCAATTAGACAACGTTAACAAAAAGATGAATTGCCCCATTTATAAAAAAAAAAAGTCTATTTAGAGGCATAGGCAGGCTTAGATTATATCTAAACCCCACATCCTCTTCCAAACTAATACAGACTTCATACACCATACCATATAAATGTCTGCAGAAGTAATTTTACCAATATGGAAGGTAAACTTCATGGTAACTATGGAATAAACATAGGGAAAGCTTCACACATCTCTCCATCTCCCAGATATGATTTACTTAAATATTTAGCAAGGTTTGTCTATACAAGCCTGGGAGTTGCTTGTGGAAACAGGTTGGATGGAATTTGGTTTTGTACTGTGCTTCTCCCCAGAGTCAAATTCCCATATACTCAAATCAATAAAACAATGCTGAATGCACCACATAGACCACCACACCCATTCAGTCTTGTTACAATATTTAATCAATGTGAACTCAAATTTCATGGGTCATTTACTGAGACCATAGAGGAAGTCATCATTCCCCTTAAATGGATTAATGTCATATTGAACCAATCTTTGATCTGCTGAGGGAGTACAAATAGCATGAAGCCATTCTTTTGCTCACTACTTTATTTCATAAAAAGCATAAAAGGGCTTCCCGATCTAATTTCTGATTAAGACATAGACGATATCACTATATTTATACAGCATGAAAACAGTGTTCTGCTGTCTCAAGAACTCCATTAAGATTGAGACACTGTTGTAATGACAGAATAACAAGACAGTTACAGTGTGTGGATAAAATAACAGAAAGACCACATGGAAAAGGACTGTTACTTTGACATAACTGACAAATAAAAAAACTCATGCTTCTACTTTGTCATAATAACAAAAGTAGAAGCAGAGGTCACATTGGGTTGATTGCCAGTAGTACATTCTGAGTATGAATTGCTTTGGAACTGGTTTCTTGGACACAGAACAAGGCAGGACACACTGCCGTTGCAAAATCTTTGCGCTCAATAGGTGTTCCCCTAACAGGGCACGTTCTGCTGCGTTTTGGTGTCATAAAGGGCTTGACATGAACTGGTTTAACTGACGGTTTTGATGCCAAATGGGCCCAGATGTTGCAACAGTGGGCATCTGTGCCAAACCATTTAAAACCAAACAATTTTCAAAAAAACATCTGAAAACTCACTTTTTCTTGGAGTACTTAAAATAGCTCAAATGCCACCACTGTCTGTTGTCTTAAATTCTTCTTCTTAACTTTTTATGTTTTCTTTATTATATGTAAGGTCTTCTTTCCTGACCTTTGCCGATAAATTCATTAATAAGAATGCACTTACTACTAATCTGTGTGGTTGTTTTACCTAGCTCTTTTAAAATGTATGCACTTATCGTAAGTTAGCATCTGCTAAATGACTAAAATGCTAATGTAAATGTAAACCAAGAAATCAAGGGAAAGACAGTCTTTTCAAGTTTACAAGTGTGATAAGTGTCAAGCTTTCAAGGGCACAGTGCTTCAGGTTCGCTCTATGCGTAACCTGTGCCGCTTCTGGCCCGAAATCGATGGCATCCTCTCTGAGGTCTGCAGCATCCTCTCATTGTGCCGACTGACATTAACATTTCTGACTTAAGCAAAGTGGCTCCAGGATAACAAGGGAAGTAGTAGTCAGAGTGGACCATTGTCCTTTTCACACACAATAACCTCAAACAAACAGTCCTCTTAGTAAGAGCTAGAATATACCTCAATATGCATGCCCTTGAAAAACGGCATTCATTACAGTACTTGTAAATCGTGTTTTAAATCTAATTCGTAAACAGTTCTGTGGCTCCTCATATCTAAGACAAAGGCTGATTGAATTTATTTATTATGAATAAGTTGTAGTTGACATCTATTGTACTGGATGCAATGCATTAGCATTTTGTATTGTGGCTGACCTGTGTAACCATATTGCTCAAGGACTACACGCGCAAATTAGCGCTTAGCTAACCTTGGCACATTTGCACACATGTTGCGTTACTGTAACACTGATGTTGATAAATGTGCCTGATGCTTGTTAAACAAATACGTTCATTAAATACAGCTGAATTTATTAAATATGCTATATACTGACATTGAATTTTATCATCAAAAATGTCCTTTTATTGTTGTATTATTAAAGCGTATCGAATTAAATCCAATAAGCCTCCACTAGTGTTCAGGCTATTGGCAAAAAAAGATCGGGCAGGATCAAATATTTTTCCGTGTTGCCTCCTGAATATTGCTGTTTACGACAAGACATATCATGTTTTCCTGGAGATAATTAATTACACGATTAAGCATTTAGGCCGAGCCTATTATATTGAGCTGATTGTATCATTACACAGGTCCCGCATAAAGCTTAGGATTTCTTCTCACACCCTCCTTTAAGTAATGTTGTTAGAACAGCTCCAGCACAAATTCCTCACCAGGGTTTATTGTAGGGCACTAAATAGGGTGTAATTTGGAACGCATGCCCACTATGTACACCCAGGGTTTCGCCAAGGCTGCCTGGCAGATGACTCGACATTCTGCATCAATGTTTTACACAGACCCTAAGGGGAACAAGCGAAGCTAAATGCTCCATGTTCCCCGCTCAGTACTCGAGGTCTGGCGATCAGCAGACTGTTGCAAAGCTGCGGTTGATAGACCTACAAGGCGTGTCCAAGATAGGAAGGAGGCGTCCTGTCTGGCAAAGTCAGATACATTTCATTTCACAGGCAAAAGAGTCTTTAGACAAATTCAAATTAGGCGTCACCGTTTCAGAGAGCTACCCGGCTGGAGACCAGCGATGGCTGGCTGGTTGGTAATCTGTTTGTTTGACGGTGTCTTCAGTGTTTTGGCTGTGTATTAGAAAGCATTCGACACAATCAATTGCAATCTCGTGTTTCTAATGAAGCCTCTGATTGAACCAAACGAGTCCATTAACGGCGTGAATAAGTTATTGATGGATGTTGGCGAGGCGTTATTGGGTCATGGCGGAAAGCAACTGCAACAGCATTTACGTTCCAGTCTTTTTCAAGTTCCTGCTGGCTGGCCAGCCCTTTAATCAATTCTTAACTTTCCTCCATCCTTTAGACAGTGTATTTAGCTTTTTGATCTTTTCTGTTGACTACCCAGTTGTCTGGTTATATTACAAACATAATACAATGCAAAGTAAACGATATAAATAGCCAACATTATGCATTTTTTATGATCTAGCGGCTACTGTATGTCAGAGGATATAAAGAGCTGGCTATTTTGACTTTGAAAGTCCTTCTATTTAAGCCTAATTACTAAATTTATGAAGCTAGCACTTATTTATCTTCATAGTGTGCTCACTAACTTTTAAAAGATAAAAAAAAATTAAAACACTACCAAGAACTGCCAGTGACAGATTTGTGTACTGTTCCAACTGAATTTCATTCAAATGGAACACTCCATTTCCACTCATCCCAGGTGAGGGAGTGGAATATTCCATTCAATGCATCATCCCAGGTGAGTGAGTGGAATATTCCATTCAATGGATCATCCCAGGTGAGTGGAATATTCCATTCAATGGATCATCCCACATAATCAATTGCTTTGCAAGCATTACCTTTTTTTTTTTTTTTAAATAGAGCGTAAAGAACAGAGATCACGACCAAAGCTGTGCTTGGTACTCACCATAGGCCGTCATGGTTCCCACGTAGGGCCCGTCCATGACGCTTTGATTCTCCTCGGCCAGGGCCTTGATGTAACGCTTGCTGAGGTCCAGGATCTGCTGCCGCAGCATGGTGCTGCTCTCATGCGTGGCTCGCTGCTGGATGGTGAAGTGCAGCAGCATCATGCCCCAGATGAAGCCGAAGCTCACCAGGAAGAAGCCCAGCTTCTGGGACGACAGCTTCCAGAGGTAGGCCGAGGCCATGGCGAGCGACGTGAAGGAGCTTGGCTGGGGGGGGCAACTTCGCACGTCTCAGGGAGTGGGAGGGGTCGAGGCGGAGCAAGTTCAGGAGGGGAGGAGGGGCATGGTGACACTCTGCGTGGAATAGCCGCGGCAGTTATTTTTCGGCCTCTCCAGCGCTCCTCACCAGTGGGCTCTGCTTCTCTGGGACATCCTTATCAATCACTCCCAACTAGGGCAGGGTTGGCTGGGCAGCTGCATTCTGCCAGAGAGGGGGAGACAGACAAGACAGACTGTTAAGAGGCACTCTGAGTCACAGGAGTAGAATGACGACCATACATGGGCATTCCCACAGCGGGATTTGTTACCGTGGTAGTCTTTTATAGAATCAGGCTTCGCAAAGTCAATAGCTGAAAGGAAATATGGGTTGGAGACCAGATGTAAATCAGTAATGTCTTCCGACACGCCAAACCAATCTTGTCACACAAAATGTACTCAGCTTGAACAATTGCCGCAAACACAATGGTTCCACTGACTTTAGACAATGGTTCCACTGAGTTTTTTTCCAAAGAGTTTGGAGAATCTATTCAAAATCATTTATATCTTTTATTGCTTCCAAAAGTGATTCAAGTACCAAGCATTCCTCCGGGGTGTAAAAACCAACACATCTGTGACATGATTTTTGATAAAAATATATTAATTTCAAAATTGTGGAGCAGGTACCATTAGTAATTAAATCCTTTTGCATACCAATATTAATTAAATCCTACTTTGTGACAAATATCTAAAGAGGTGTATACTGTGAATTTCATTTGGCATTGTATAAACACTGCTCAAAACAAGAAACCAGGCAAGCCTAGTTCAGCCGGCCCGCAATAAAAAACATTGATCATTGTTGCCCTCCCGAGATTCAAACCCGGATCGCCCACGTGAAAGGCTGTGTTTTTAACCAGTATGCCACCAAGCTATACAGCTGCCAAGTGTCGGTATAGACTCTTGACATTATATAATTCTGTCACGCATTATCATCACGTCAAGTTTGAATATTTCTTTAGACGCCATTAACCATTGTGTTAAACTGAGTAACATTTCTTATAACCGTAAACAGTTTTATTGCGGCCCGAAATTAAAATTAATAAATATTGCCGTCCTCACTGGATTCGACCTCAGGTCTCTCACGTGAGTGGCACTGTCTTTAACCACTACGCCAAGGCGCTACACGTTTTACTAGTTGCTAGACACCATTCAGCATTGTGTTAAACTGACTCATGTTTTTTATTAAGTTTACATCCACCACAAATCGCGTCTATGAACTATGGCTTTTTCCACTGGCCGTTTTAACAGCTTGTTAGCCAGTAATAGGCTTACTAGTATCTACTAACTTTCTAGGAATAATCATAAGAATTGAGCAATTGTTAGTGAGACTGAAGATGACATTTTCCCATTTCATGGCACAAAAACATTTGTTTTTCTTTCATTCGTGAATGACATTGATACAATAACTATAGATGACGATAACTGACTTTCTCGTCAAGTGAAAAGACGAGAGAATCGTGAAAACCTCAACTCTTTTACTGCCCAATGGGTTTTGATAAACCAATATTGTTACCCCCAAAGGCATGCACAGATGCGTACCTTTGAAAATCCACCAGAAACAGTCGCAATATAACCTTAGGCTTACTATAACGTAGCTACAGAATGTTGTATGTTGCCAGCAAAATTTTTGTCTATCCTGACCCAAAAAGCATGCACAGATGCGTACTTCGAAAATCCCAAAGAAATAGTTGCAATACTGTATAACCGTAAACAGTTTTTGTTTAGGCTTACTATAAGGTACCTACTGAATGTAGTAGCCAGCTAAGTTTTTGTCTATCCTGCCCCAAAAAGCATGCATGGATGCATACTTCAAAAATCTACCAGAAACAGTTGCAATATAACCGTAAACAGTTTTATTTTAGGCTTATTATAATGTAGATACTGAAGGTTATAGCCAGCCAAGTTTTTGTCTATCCGGAACAAATCTAAATGCATACTTTGTTTTGACTGTGAGGAGATTCGATCGCGGAACCTGTAGCTTGCAGGTCCGCTTCTCTAACCACTATGCTATTTAACAAGGTCGGTCGGTCGGTCGGTCGGTCGGTCGGTCGTCAGACAGTGTGAGACATTCGCTCTTCTAGGCCGGCTCCACTTATGCGGTCTGGCAAAAATTAAGGGAACATGGTTTTATACTGTGATGATTACAAGTCAACTAAACTTCAGGGATATCAATCTGTCCAGTTAGGAAGCATAAGCGATTGTTAATCATTGTCACCTGTTTTGGTGCAAATGAAAGTGACAACAGCTGCACTGGAGAGGCAACAGCATAACAACCCCAATAAAGGGAATGGTTTTGCAGGTGGTGGCCACCTGCAAAACCTTATCCTTCCTGACTGATTCTCTCCTTATCCTTCCTGACTGATTCTTCTCTAGTTTTGCATTTTGCCTAGTGTCCTTATCACTACTGGTAGCATGAGGCGGTACCTGCAGCCCATTCAAGTTGAACAGGTAGTCCAGCTTCTCCAGGATGGCACAATGCTATTATTCATGTGACTGGGTTGGAGAGGAGAAACACACGAGCTGGGATCCTCTGCTGGCAGGGGGTTTGAACCTTAAGAACTATTCAAATATGGAGGTTGATCCTGACAACCCGGATTCTTTAAAAGCAATGAAATGCGAGAATTGCAATATGTTTATTTTAGTTGAGCAGGATGAATTCGTCGCCGCATTCCTGTGTGAGAAGTGCAAGGAGATTGGGGAGTTTAAGGACAGATTGATCAAGCTTCACCTGGAAAATAAGGCGCTACACGAGCATATTGCCCTGCTTAAGGACTGAAACCAACGCCAAGATGTTTTCGAATCGACATTCCTCCATGGTCAGACCGACCACTGCTCCACCAAACTCGGTTACTCTGCAGTGTGGGAACAGGGTTTAAACATCCAAGCTGACGACCATTTCCCACCGCTAAGTTTGACCGGGCAGCCACTCCCCCCATTGACGTCTGCTTGTTCGACACCACAATTTGTGGAACAAAAACGGAAAACAGTGCGTGGGAAAGGCAACGTGAGGCGAACGATACCACCTTTGGTCTCCAATCAGTGACCGTCAATCCGCTTTCAGCCTCTCGCCACCCCAAAACATATCGTCAATAAACAAAACCGACACAACAATCTCTACCGTCATTGTTGGAAGCTCTATGGTGACATTCCTGTGGGCAAACAAAAGTTAATTGTTATCCCGGTGCCCGTGTATTAGAAATTAACATGCGCCTGCCACTTATACTAGATGGGTACACCAACATTGAAACCATCATAATACATGCCGGATCCAACGATATCCCACACAGACAGTCGACAGTGTTACAGGACCACTACAAAACACTACTAAAAACTCTAAAGAACACTAGAAAAAATATAATTTCTGGCCTTATACCATGCTAACGGAGGGGTCTGGAGCGTTTCAGTAGGATCTTAAATTTCAACACATGGCTAAAAGCGCATTGTAGTCACGAAGGTATCCGACTGTGCCCTGGGATCATAGTAAACAAACTCCCATTGAATCTCTGGTGTCCAGGCCCAGGCTATAACGAAAATATAAGCAACATGGAGCAAATGTGAGTAATCCTGGGCCCATTAGATTAAATGTTTTAGGAAGATGTTCTCAAAGACTATGTAGTCCTGTGAAAATACAGCTAGGACAAATTAATATTAGATCATTGAACAATAAATCATTTATTATTAATGATTTTATTTTAGATAATAAATTAGACTGTCTGTTTCTAACTGAAAAATGGGTAGAGTCAACAGCCACCCTAATTGAGGTCACTCCCCCTAGCTACAGCTTCTTTCACTCAATAAGAGAAAACAAGAGGGACGGTGGCACTGCCAGTATTTTTGCAAGTTCCTTAAATGGCAACCAAATATCTTTTGGCGATTTTAGTTCCTTTGAACACAATGCTGTATTATTAAAATGTCAGCCACCTGTACTTGTTGTGACACTTTATAGACCTCCAAGTCAAAACCACACTTTTTTCACAGATTTTTCAGAATTTCTTTCTACTATTTATTCAAATCATGCTATGGTTATTTTATCAGGTGATTTTAATTTACACCTTGATAATAGGACAGATACCAAAGTGATAGAGTTTTAAGAGGTTTTAAATTCTATGGATTTTATTCAACATGTCAAAGAGCCGACCCACAATCGTGGTCATACACTAGACTTAGTGATTTCACGGGGGCTAAACATTGAAAATAATCTGTTGTTGATGTATGTTTGTCTGACCATGTCTGTATATTTTTTACTGCTTTGACCCCCACCATACAAAGCAATGTAGAACGTACAGTAAAAAAATGTTATCTTTCAGCTGAAATAACAGAGAATTTTAGAAAACATATTGTCAGTATCCTTTTGCCTTTCCTACCATCCTCCTGTGATGACCTTGTAAACAACCTCTTCACAAGACTAAGCACAACAATTAATGTTGTGGCTCCATTAAACATAACGGTAATTAAAAAAACAGAAAACCTACTTGGAGGGATGAATTAACAAATAAATTAAAAAGAAACTGCAGAAAGACTGAACAGACATGGAGAAAGTCAAAATTGCAAGTCCACCTTGACATTTTTAAAGGAAACATCTCTATTTATAATAGTGCAATAAAGAAAAAAGAAAGAAAAAAGAAAGAAAAAAATAATATCTCAAAATTAATCTCTGATCATCATAGAAATCCCAAGGTTCTTTTTTCAACAATTGACAGTCTTGTAAATCCTGCACCTTACATTCCATATGATCAGAAGTCCACCTCTAAATGTGAGGAGTTTGCTATTTTTTTCAATGGAAAGATATCACAATCCGGTCAGCCATCACCTTAAGCAGCATATCAGATAAGGCTGAGCCTCTCTCTCTAGTTTCTCCAATAGCAGGCAGAATTTTTATGGACTCCTTCAACCTAGTTGACAAGGACACACTAAATAAAGTAGTATCAAACCTTAAGTCATCTACCTGTTCACTTGATCCCATACATACAACCTTTTTTCATAAGATTTTTAATGGCATAGATGAGGACATTAACAATTCTCAACCATTCGCTTTTTATAGGCATTTTCCCTACTGCTCTTAAAACTGCCTTAGTAAAACCGTTACTTAAAAAACGCACACTAGAGCCTGAAGCGTTAAGCAATTACTGACCAATCTCGAACCTATGATTTTTAAGTAAAGTTCTGGAGAAGCTTGTTTTAATACAGTTAAATGATCTTTTGAGTGGTTGTTCTGTTTTTGAAAAATTCCAGTCTGGTTTCGGCACACAACATATTACAGAAACAGCACTCCTAAAGGTTGTAAAAAACCTTAGGATAAACACAGACAATAAACACCTGTCTATTCTTGTACTACTGGATTTAAGTGCCGCCTTTGACACCATAGATCATGGAATTCTACTTGACATGCTTCAAAATTGTGTTGGACTATCTGGTGTGGTTTTGAACTGGTTTAAGACGTACCTCACAGACAAACTTTTTTGTTGCCCTTGGTGACCACGAAGATTCCATGTGGAGTACCTCAAGGTTCGATTTTGGGTCCTATCCTATTCAACATATACATGCTTCTACTTGGTACTATCATTAGAAAGCATGGTATTCACGTTCATAGCTACGCTGATGACACACAACTTTACATCTGTGTCCCCTGATGATTTTAGCCCCATCGATATATGGATTAAATGCATCACAGATATTAAAGTATGGATGACACAAAATTTCTTGCAATTAAATAAAGATAAAACAGAGGTTTTGATTATTGGTGCAAAGGTTCAAAGAGAGGAACTGAGTGCTCATTTAAATAGCCTAGATTTACACTCAACTCATCAAACAAAAAAAATCTTGTGATTTTAGACTGTGACCTGAACTTTGATGCCCATGTTAGAGAAGTGACAAAAACTGCTTTTTATCATTTAAGGAATAAGCAAAGGTCAGCTCATTTCTCTCCCAGGCTAATTCTGACAGGCTAATTCACGCATTTATTACCAGCTGACTTGACTATTGCAACTCTTTACTGTCTGGCCTAAATAAAAAGAGTATTGGCAAACTGCAATTAATTCAAAATGCAGCTGCAAGTATTCTTTCAAATTAAAAAAAAGAGAGAACACATAACACCTATCTTAAAGACTCTACATTGGCTGCCTATGA
The DNA here is from genome assembly GCA_016801175.1 of Esox masquinongy. Classification (NCBI taxonomy): domain Eukaryota; kingdom Metazoa; phylum Chordata; class Actinopteri; order Esociformes; family Esocidae; genus Esox; species Esox masquinongy. The sequence goes on along the minus strand of JACXGI010000066.1, from coordinate 70,168 downwards.
ATTTTAGCAGCACTGTGCAGCTTGATTGGCATTCGCCAGAGAACACCAGAATTGGCAGGTCCGCCATTGGCACCCCGTTCTCTTCACAGATGAGAGCTGGTTCACACTGAGCACAAGACAGACGTGAAAGAGTCTGGAGACGCCGTGGTTAACGTTCTGCTGCCTGCAACATCATCCAGCATGACCAGTTTGGAGGTGGGTCAGTGATGGTCTGGGGAGGCATGTCCTTGGAGCGTCACACAGACCTCCATGTGCTAACCAACGGTACCCTGACTGCTGTTAGGTACCAGGATGAAATCCTCAGACCCATCGTTAGACCTTACGCTGGTGTAGTGGGCCCTGGGTTCCTCCTGGTGCAAGACAATGCCCGGCCTTATGTGGCCAGTGTGTGTAGGCAGTTGCTGGATGATGAAGGCATTGATGCCATTGACTGGCCCTCACATTCCCCAGACCTGAATCCAATTGAGAAGCTCTGGGACATTATTAGCGGTATCAGTGCATCCGACACCGCTAAGTAGTGCCACAGGCTGTCCAGGAGCTCACTGATGCCCGGATCCAGGTCTGGGAGGAGATCCCCCAGGACACCATCTGCAATCTCATCAGGAGCATGCCCACACGTTGTCGGGAGTGCATAAAAGCACGTGGGGGTCATACACACTACTGAGTTGTATTCTGAGTTGCCGTGATGAAATTCACACAAGTTGGAACAGCCTGTGATTTAAATTGTTCATTTTGATTTTCAGTGCGAGTTTGATTCCAGCCCTCGGTTGGTGATTTTGGTTTCCATTGACCGTTGTTACATCATTTTGTTCTCAATGAATTACACCATGGACAGTAAAGACTTTTATCTTTAATACATTTCATTCATCGAGACCCAATGTCTGATTTAAGTGTTCCCTTAATTTTTTTGAGCAGTGTAATTTGCAGGCCATTATGGTAGTGGGTGTAGCACTGACAAACTGTATTCACTAACCAGCCAAGGTCAAAGGAATAACACAACATATTAACATGTTGAATTGAACATGCCTTGGGGGAAACTGAGGCCAGTTCAAAAAGCACTTTTTTGTGAACGAGTGGCAAGACTATGAATAAAACAAGAAGCTCTTAGCTTTTAGGCTATTTAAAACACTTCTTAGGCCAAGCCTACATTCTTGGGTCAGACAATTTTAAATCTTAATCAAAATAAAATGTGTCCTTCTGGCTACCAAAACACCCCTGATGAAAACCTCCCCGAATCTATTTCAAATATATATTTTAAGAAAGTTATTCACAATGTCAACTTGATAGCAGTGGTTCCCAATTTTTTCCTGGTTGGGAAGTTCAGGCTACATCCTTGCCTTAAACAGGTAATCCACCAGAAATCACACTTTCCTGATATACATATAAATCTATGATAAAAATGTTTCAGAGCTGGAGTAACTCCCATTAAACTGAGAAATTACAGTTGACAAGGACAACGGAATAATTTGGGTTTGTGTCAAAATCAAAAATCCACTTTGAGAGTGTTTGTTTGATGAAAAGTGCTTTACAAATGTAATAAATTATAACACCTGATTATAATATTTTCTTCTAACTTTATTGGCAAAATAGATTATCTGATCGGCCAAAATACCAATTAGTGGATTCATCTGGCTGCTGAAGCAGTTTTATAGAAACAGTTCAATCAATAACTGACCTTGTCTTGATTGCAACAAATAGCCTAGGCCAAGTAGTAAGGACAGGATAACCCAAACACCTTTTCCGTGGGCACAGCTTTCTCAATTAAGCAGATATTGAACATCACTGAAAGTCTCATCACAATACAGCCCGGCTGTATTGACATTTTGGAAGTCTTACCAAATATATAATCATATTTACATAATCCCTAAAAATGTAGTAACCTACTAAGTTATAGGCAAACAACTAGTAGCCTTAGTGAATGCAAAACACATGCCTCTCATCTTAACAGCATTATGATATTTGATGATGTATCCCCCCAACCTCCAGTGACCAGAATATTTAACTATGACACTGTACAATACAATTTCTTAATTTCTCTTAAGTTACATCATGTTGGGATTGGATTAATCCCATTAAGCCAGGCTGGGCCTAGAGAGTGTTCAAAACTATTCAGACTCCTTCCTTCACTTTCACAAATGCTTTTATGTTAAATTAATTTATAATTGATTACATTTAAAACAAATAACAATAAAAAAAATCATACCCCCAATTAAATTATTTTAGAAATGTGTACAAATGTACTGAAAATGTAAAAAAAGTAAATATCAAATACTGATGAGTAGTCAGGCCAGGGCTGTTGCGGCAAAGAATTTCTTCACACGCGGTTCGGTATATGGCTCAACACCAAGATTTGCGGTACAACAGCTTATATCTCAAACATGCACCACACTCAGTGAGCACAGCGCGTCTGTTCAACAGCATAAGAGTGCAATACTATTATATTACTTTATTTAGGCCTTCCTTTACAGAAATGTTACATTAACAAAGCGTAGCCGAGAACAAAATCCCCGAAGCCAGCAGTCCATTCTTCTTTGGCAAAAAGCCATAATGTGCCCAAATTGTGATGTAACATTTTGGTTTAGTTACCAAAGCCATACCTCCATTGTTTTTAGTCTTCTTCATTGGTCAGCAACTTACCAGCTGACATCGGGAATCGCTCCTATCACGATGTCAGATTTCATACTAACTATTTAATCGTCAGCTTGCGCTGGTGCAAGCATGCCACCCACCATTCCTGCCTTCACCTGTTTGGTTCTGTTTCCTTTCTGGAGGGGATCGGTACTGCACACCTTGCCAGTGGCGTCGTTAGCCCTGGGCGTCCGGGGCTATAGCCGCGGATCTTTTATCAATAGCCACGGATCTCAAATGGACCAAAAATAAAAATAATAAAAAAATAGCCCCTGATCTATACATCTATAATGCCGATCGCGCATTATGACAATGTAGCGTGTACATCAAAATTTTCCGCATGTACATTCAAAACCCTGTACTTTCTGTACCGGGCGGGGCGGGAGGGTAGGCTAAGCCCCGAATGTATTGTGATCCTAGCGACGCTTCTGCACCTTGCTAACTGCCTATGGAGATTGATATTAATAATACTATGGTGCTGATATTGTTATTATTAGTATCTTATACAAGATCATGTGATGGCAGTGAGTCGGTGATTCTGTTGCGTTCATTTTACCATGGCGTCCCGCAATGGCAAAATCTTTCCCGAAACATAAAGAAAAAAAATTCAATAATCAAACTGTTTTGTTGGACAAATAATTTGTCAGGGAACAACATCTTTCAGAAGGGTATTTAGCTTGTTATGCTTTTTTATGCATGCGATTTGAGGAACACAGATCGCACTGTCGTAGTAATCGGAGGCACCAATAAACTCTATGCAGACGAGCTGCACGACAAGCATAGGCATCATTACCACGTTCGAAAAAACAGTCGACCTCCATCTGAGCACCGCGCACGAAACAACTCGTTCTCCCGGTGTGCGAAACAAATTATTTTAGAGTGTACTGTATGCCTCTGTAGAAGGAATGAGATCACCACAGGAACGTACATTGAATGTACCAGTCGTTTGTTTGCTTGACTACATTAATTAGCTAACTTATCCGTTAAAACACAAATTATTCTCACCTTGTTGAGATGTAGCGATCAATGTTGCTGCCACAATTTCATCCCGGGTTATATTGAGAAACAATGACGTAAGGCAAAGCAAATTTTGCTAGCTAACAATACTATTTTGCCATGCTAGCTAGTTGTTCATCCAACATAATTATGTGACATGAATGGATCCGTTTTTGATGTGATTTTTCTTAAGTTGGGTTTGTTGAAATATTTTAATCCGTTGCTGCAAAAGAGAGGGGGGAGCAGGGGTAGTAGTGTTAGGTAACTTCAGCTATTCTGATGAAAGTCTGAATTAATGTATTTTTCTGAACCTAAATAACTTTATTAATTAGGAGAAACAGATTAGTAGCCTACCAGGGCAGAGAGGAGAGGAAAAAAGATACGGAGATAATGGAAGAGTAATAGAGGAGAGAGGAAGAAAGTAAAGAAGAGATGGAGAGGAGGGAATAGGAAGAGGAGAGAATAGATGGAGCAGGGAATAGGAAGAGAGAATAGATGGAGAGGAGGGAATAGGAAGAACTAAACTATAGGAATATTTTCAAAGCCCCACCCTCTATCTGAACTGCTTTTATGCACAACTGTCATTGTACTATTAAATATGAAACATTATATTTTCGGGAAATCTACATAGTTGCAACAAGTCCATCTCAAAATACAATATAATCTACGCAAAATTCATTGTAAAACAACTGCATCATATGTTCACTTTGCAATATATGCTAAAATACCATCAGTAACCTTTGTGTTGGAATTCATACATAATTGCAGGAAGAACGAATATGGAAAGGTAAGACAGTGCTGAGAACAGGCAGCTTAAAAAACAGCTGAAGGTACAGCCTGAAGTACTGACAACTTCTACAGCAGTAATAGGGGTAATGCTTAGCATGCTCGACTAAACTCCTCATGCAAGAACCTCGACTAAACCAAATCCTTGTGCATGAACCAACTCCTGGAACTACTGCAAACGGTAAACACCATGGTCTCCTCCCTATTTCAATGTTTGTATTTCAGCCCCTCATGTAGACACTAATCGATAAAGAAAATGGCACCTATTTTTATTATCAAGGATATAATTTATCGATTAGTTGTTGAGCCCTTACAAGTCAGAGCAAAAACCAACTAAGCAACTTTACAAGAAGGGCCTTCATCAGGGAAGTGACCAAGAACCCAATAGCCATTCTAACAGATCTTCAGAGTCTCTCTACTTAAGTGGGAGAAACTGCCAGAAGCACACCCTTCTCCACAGCACCCCATCAATCAGGCCTTTATGTTAGAATGGCTAGACAGAAGCCACACCGTGGGTAAAGGGTATGTCATGCCGTCTGAGGGAGTCAGAGCAAGACGAAAAATATTATCTGATTTGATGAGACCAAAATCGAACTATTAAACCTGAATGCTAAGCGCTAAGTCTGGTGAAAACAAGACATTGGCATACCCAAGAAGACTGAAACTTTGATCGCTCTCAGCAGTGCTTTTGTGAACATTTATGTTTCAGAAAGCACTGTATGTGAGGTCACTGACACAATCCTTTTCACAAACTCAAAAAGTCAGAGACGTGTAGCATCCTATTTTTAAAGCCAGCTACTATTAAATCTTTCAAAAGCATCTGATATAGTGCTGCCCAGCATTAACCTGACCATTTCATTTACTAGTCAAGACAGCTGCTTCAAAAACAAAACTTTTGATGCCACCAAGCAAACTAAATTTCACCACAAACTGTTTGTGATTTACACAGACATTGTGGGTTTTTTTTTTACTTCCCCTTGTGGTCTGAAAACAGATAACTCATTTAAATGGCACAAAAGTATTTAGCATATGTTTGAATGTTTGAATATGTAAAATTAGATGTGTTTTTGCAACAAGCATTTTGAAATATTTAAGATTGACTAGCCTGAGCCTGGCTCATCAGCCATTTTACAAACCCAGATCTCTCTCAGTCCGCTGTCAGGAAAGCACTCAGGGACTTCACGGAAATGAATATTGAGAAAAACATACCACATTGCAAAAAACCTTCAAAAAAGGAACTGCCTTTGTGTGTAGAAACAATGCATACAATGCACACACCCAAAAACAGACAGTGCTCTTCAGAAATCTCGATACCCTTGATAACAATCAGCAAAGATGGTTATGGATTTTTTTTTTTCAAGTAGCTTTATCTTAAAATGAAAATGAGAAAGCTAACTTTTAAGATGTAAAATTATATTATATAATCTTAATAAATAAATATTCTCCTCAAAAACGTGTCGATTATGAGCACCCCCAGAAGAAATTATGAACCAAATTTAATAGGATTATCTTCCAATTGATATATATTTTTAAAACATTATCTTGGTCATTTGGAACTCTTCACTGATAATTAATTGAGGTGACAAACACCCCAAACTCCCATAGTCACCTGTCAACATGGGAAAGATGCACATAAATGGAAGTTTCCATATACAGCTCCGGAAAAAATTAAGAGACCACTGCACCTTTTTCTTTCCTTTCCAAAAAAGTTACTATTATTTATTACTAATATTATTGTTATTATGTATTTTTAGGATAACCGACAAACTCTTAAAGGGTATGCACAGAAAAATCGTCACTTTTACTGAATTTAATCAACATTTGAACTAAGGCTGGTGTAATTAGTATCACCAAATATCATTGCTTTGTCTGTAGAGACTTTTCTGAAAACCCAGCCACGTGATTTCAGTCTGAATATCTTGGTTTTGGTTTTGCTTGGAAGACCTGACGTCATGTCGTTGTCTCATTTTAATATATCCAATGATCCAATAATACATCCACCCTAATTTGAATGTGTACAGCCTGTCATTCCTTGATTCAGCGAGCAATGGATCAGATTGTTAGCTTAACCGCTAAAGTGGTTAAGCGTCATTATGGTGAGATAATGCGTCATTATGATGTCTTTGGGTGTAATGTGATTTACATCAGCTATTTTACTTCCACAAAGATAAAAATGGAAGGGCTTGTATTTATTTCCCAAGCTCAGGACACACCCAGGTATGCCACCATGACTGCTTGGTGTACCATTTGTGTTGAGAACATTTTGCAGACCAGCACTTTCAGAACATGATGCAAACACAAATGAAAACACAGGTGTATTGACTATGAGATCGAATTTCAAATTGCAAGTTCCCACTTTTTTTTGTTTAATAGAGTTATCCAAGAAGTCTGATTGTCCAAACCTTAGCTACATGCTAACCTTGTAGTCTTACTCATTAGGAACATGCTTAATTAAACATGTAGTTCCAGCTTATGTGACTAATTTAAGTATTTGTTGCATGACATAAAAAAAGAAATCCTATTCAAATAAAGCTTCCAATGAATAACGGATTGATTTTTTTTATTAATTCATTTGATGAATAATAATGATAAAAATGTGTCCAGAGCTTGTAATTGTTTCTAACATGCTATAAATCCTACAGTGATCATATTTCATTTCAGAATACCTCATACATCATAAAAACCAAGCCCCAGGTAATAGCCTAATAACTTTCTATTTTTATTTTTTATAATAATTATTATAAAAAAATATTTAATTGAAATGACCTCAAGGGGCAATAACTGTTCAGTACTAAATTTTGGCCTTACTTTAAAGACTCCATAACATTTCATCTGAAAATGCTATAAAGCAACAATTGGTTTCATATGAAAAATCAACAAACGGAACAGTTTAAAAAACGGAACATCACTATAGCTCCCGGCAGAAGTACCCTGCAACCTTAAACCATCACTGAAATCTAAGTCTACCATGATAGTCAAAACAATTGGCAACCTTTTATACTTGACCTTAAGTAGGATGATGGGATGGTAATTCCACACCCCTGTGGAAGGACCTGCTTTCAATATATACAACTTTATTTACCTCATACAGAAGTGTTTCCTTTATTTTGGCTGTTACCACTGAAAAGCTGCTTCACTTTCCAAAAGTAGCTTGGAAAATAGCCTGGAGATTTCTGCCAGCAGTAAAATCTCAAGCACAATAATTTGTAAGGTGCTCAACATTGTAAGGTGCCAGTGACCCTTGGATATTTAAGTGTAGCATAGTTGACAACAGTAAAGATTTCTAAAGAGAAACCTCTGCTCTCCCTGTTGCCATTGTAACCAGTTGTAAGACTTAAGACCATGTTCAAATATTAAATTAAAAAAAGTAGCCAAGCCAATATTTCTCCAACTCTCATACAGCACTTGGACCATCATCAATTGTGTTACAGGGCAACAGAAAAGAAGTAGGCCGGCTTGAAAAATGAAATCTCTGCACTGCGTTTCAAATTTAGATGCCTACCTCTGCTCTCTGAAACTGCTGCGCTGATAACACTGACGGCGTCTCAGATCAGGGTTCTGCTAGACTAAGAGCTGCCACTCTCTGTCGATGAGAAGGGTTGGGGGTTGTTGGCGGCCTTAAGAAAGACGTTGCAAAAACCTCAGATTCAACCATGTCAACAACGCACTGGGTCTTGTGAAAAAAGGCATGAAATGGGAAGAAAACTATCCAAAGCAATGGAATACAGGGAGGCACTTATGATGAAGTTATCAAATACGACATTTCAGTGTTCTGTTCAAACTCTGCCAAAAGCCCCCTAAAAGGTTCTCCTTCACTTTTCCCCACCACCGCCATGTGTTTTTTTTTTAGGAAAACATTGCTCTGCTAAGAACAGCCCTGGTAAAGAATACTTAATTCCTCAGGTTTCTAATTCAACCCCATTATTTGGCTGAAAGGGTGCCTTCCGGCTCCCACCAGCCCGTATGAAAACCATGCATGCTGACAGCTAGCCTCGGTTTCACAATATATAACACTACCACCACTAGAGTGGGTAATAAACAAATTGTTTTTTAGTGGCTGGAACTCTCACACACTCCATTTAAAGTATGTCGCTGGCAGGGCTGTTAACATATAGGCCATCCGGTATAAAGATACAGATAGTAAACAGCTCTGTAAAAAATTAAAAGACCACTGCACCTATTTCTTTCCTTTCCGAAAAAAATTTCCTTTTCAACTTTTTTGGAAAGGAAAGAAAAAGGTGCAGTGGTCTCTTAATTTTTTCCGGAGCTGTATGTGTAGGAACAACATCTAGGCTAACGGATTATGATGAGAAGGATGATATAGTACATTAAATGGCCGCGCAATCAATGAAATGCATACCAAAAATGCTATGTTTTGGTCAGGGATGGTCCAGGGGTCTTGCCTGCCTCCAGTGCTCATACAGACTGCGTCAGCACAGGGTTCGATTCCAACCCAGACCTCTGGCTCTACATTCAAAGCATGGCCTCTGGCTCTACATTCAAAGCATGGACGCCAGAAATGAATCTTTTAAAAAAAAATGCAACATTTACATGATCAATATCCCAATAACAAGAGGATGTTACACTTGAAGCCACATCTTAGCCACACGTAATGGCCATTCATGCTGCGGGTCTCTTTCAGTCTTCCGGCTGCTTTTCCACACACATCAAACGCTGGGCCGTCACTTAAGTGGCACAGATCCTCCTACTCGCTGTGTGGACTCACTGTGAGGTTGCGTCCTGTTTTCTCAGGTCAAATACAGCTAACCTATTGTTCTGAGTAAGAGCAGTTCTGCTTGCCACTTTGCTTTTCACAGAATGAATTACATTTTTTCTTTATATTTCTTTTAAACACATGTAGCACATATCCATTATACATATCCACATTTTGTCATAAAGTATCCTGAAACCGCAAACCATTACAATGACACCCTTGGCTCTCTCTCTCCTAACTCCTGAAGAGTGAACAGGATGATCATTTTGTCTGAGGGCTACGTCGAGTTTCATCAGCTGAGTCTAGCCTACTTAGTCTAAGTCCTCCTATTCCTCATTCCTGATCATACAATGCATATTTGCAAAAACACGCAACAAATCATAAATTCTATGTAATAACTCCCTAATATAATGAGTTATTACTGTTATAAGCTACCACCTGACGCTGAATTTCATCCATACTTTTATGCCTCTATCTAGTCCCAGTCACACCTCGTGAAAACTGTGCCAGATGGCTATATGTTGCAGGCTGCTAAAGCTTTGTCCATTTCCTTAGGATTTGTGATCAGAGCTGAAAATAGCCCACCGCATCAGATTTGGAGGGTGGTGTGGGGTATTCCACTGGGGCGAACCAGGCCAAGGATCTCTACATTAATTCCACTGCATTGCTCTGAGTCTGAAAAAGACCGGATTTTACTGAACTGGAATAATGTTCTCTAAGAGCCTTTCCCCCCTCATATTGCAGCAGGCACACAAAAGCGGCGGGATATGTGAATAGATACATCAATAATAAATCAGAATGAAAAAAACCTAGGCTGCATTTCCCACCAAAACAGAAAAGTCAGAGTCAGGTGACTACAGATGTCCTATCCATTTAACATACATTTGCTGGGGGTTATTCTGGTTTTGGCCAAACCAAATGCCAATGACCTTACCTAAACACTTTAATACTGTAGAGCAATGGTTAGCAACAGGCTGTCAGCAGAAAAAAACTGGCTCGCAAGTTATTTTCTACGACCGCATAATATAAGTTTTAAGATGGGAATTAAAACTTAATTTTAATTCCCATCTTAAAACTTATATTTTAAGATGGGAATTAAAATTAAGTATCTTATATATATAAGATCTTATATATATAAAATATTATAATAATCATACACTGTTATATCACAAGGAATGTAAAAATACTTTAACACAGGAAATCTCTTCCCAAATGTCAAGACAGATGTACAAGTTTTTTCCTCTCTAGGTTCTTGACCAAGAAAGGATTTCATAGAATAATTACAATTCATCAGTCAGAAGAAAATAGTTGGGCTTATCATAAAAAATAAAAACTTACAGAGATAATAGGCTTTCCTGTACATTATCGTCATGCATCCATAGCATTGGACATCTTGTACGAATCAGCACTAACAACAAACATTCTACATTTTCAACAGAGAAGAGTTCTCAGAACAGCACACTAGGTGTTATTTACCAGGATTAATGAAACCAGGTAGGTTTTCCTCAGCCTGAAGTTCACACTGCTGAATTGCAATGTTTAGCATAGTACGAACAGAGCAGATATTTGGAGTTTAATTTGAGACAGGCCTCAGGGTATTACTGTCATTAGTCAATAACATTAATAGCTTTTAATGTCTAGTCTTTTTTTATCCCAAAGACATTTTAAGGACAACCCATTTCCAGAACAGTTGGGACGCTGCACAAAATGCAAATAAAAACAGAATTCAATGATGTGCATGCCCAATACATGCCCATTTTGAATTTGATGCCAGCAACACGTTTCAAAAAAGTTGGGACAGGAGAATGTTTACAACTGTGTTGTATCATCTGTTCTTTCAAATTACTCTGTAAGCGTTTGGGAACTGAGGAGACCTATCGCTGTAGTTTTGAAAGTGAAATGTATTTCCATTCTTGCTTGATATAGGATTTCAGCTGCTCAACATTTCAGGGACTCTATTGTCGTATTTTTCGTTTCATAACACACCAAATGTTTTCAATGAGTGACATGTGTGGACTGCAGGGAGGCCAGTATAGCATCCAGACTCTTTTACTACGGAGCCATGTTGTTGTAATACGTGCAGAATGTGGTTTGGCACTGTCCAACTGAAATAAGCATTGTCCAACTGAAAAAGTTGTCATCTGGATGGCAGCATATTGTTCAGCATTAATGGTGCCTTCACGGATGTGCGAGTCACCCATGCCACGTGAACTAATGCACCCCCATATCCTCACCTGGGTTTACGTTAACTGGCAAATGCCAGCTTTCCGCCAGTATCGGGTGTAGTTGTCCGGCAGATGAAAATATCAACAGCCAAAAGGTCCGGTGGGAAATATGCCAAATGAATAAATAAACAGATTAATAGCATATTAAATAGCCTAATATTGTATGACCTATATGATCTGTTGCAAAGAAAACAGCGAGCCTCCGCTTACTCTTACAGTAAGAAATGACTGAGTGTTTGGTCATGTGACAGCGTGGCGCCTGATTCAAAAGCCGCACACTCCCGCAGCAGATCCAGCATACAAATTAGAAATGTCAAAGGTGAAGCAGACATCCCCGGGCTGGATTGAAATAATAAACAAGCGATGGCGCAACTGAGGCCAGCAAGACTACAGAAAAGTGTAGTTATCTGAAATAGCCTTCCTTACAAAACGTGTTTCAACGTTTAATATGCAATGGGACAACATTTATATCCATACATTTTAATGCACATTATCTAATTAGGAAATATGGTTGGAAATGACAAAATACAATTTACAATATTAGTCAAAATATTTTACACACCCTTGACTGTTTTTTCCTTTGGTTGGAAAAAACACTCAATGCGACAAATAAGCAACTGAAACACATTTGTCTATTAAATAATAATGTTGCGAAGGCAGCGGCGGTTCTGGATGTTGTGCATATATAGTTTCTTCTTTGCATGGTAGAGTTTTAACTTGCATTTGTGGATGCAGCGACGTACTGTTTTTACAGACAATGGTTTTCGGAAGTGTTCCTGAGCCCATGCAGCAATTTCCACAACAGAATCGTGTCTGTATTTAATGCAGTGCTGCTTGAGGGCCCGAATATCATGGCCATCCAATAGGCCTACTGGTTTTCGACCTTGTCCCTTGCATACAGAGGAGATTTATCCAGATTCTTTGAATCTTTTCATTACATTATGTAACGTAGATGATGAGATCCCCAAACTCTTTGTAAATTCATGTTGAGAAATATTATTCTTATATTGTTGCACCATTTGCCCACGCAGATTTTCACAGAGTGGTGAACCCCTTCCCATCTTCACTTGTGAAAGACTCATCCTCTCTGGAATGATCTTTTAATACCCAATCATGTTACTGACCAGGTGCCAAATGACCTAATTAGTTGTGTGATATCCCACCAGGTTTAGTTTTTTAGCATTACACAACATTTCCAGTCTTTTGTTGCTTCTGTCCAAACTGTTTTGAAAACATGTTGCTAGTATCAAATTTAAAGTGGGCATATATTTCAAGAAACAATAAAATGTCTCAGTTTCAATATTTGATATGTTGTCTTTGTACTATTTTCTATTGAATATAGGGTTTAAATGATTTGCATATCATTGCATTCAGCTTTTAAATGACATTTTACGCAGCGTCCCAACTTGGAAACAGGGTTGTAGTAAACAGAAAGTTTATGTCACAGCCACAAATGTGTTGCACCCACTTGGGTGATGCACTGTGACCAATTTACGTCCAACATCAGCTGCTTGGTGGGGAGGTGAAGAGAGATGCCAGTTAGGAATGAGAGGGGCGATTAAATGATGATGATGGGAATAGGGCCAGGTTGGGAATTTTGCCAAGACACTGAGGTTCACAGCCTACTCTGACCATAAGTGCCATGGGATTTTTTTTAACCACAGAGACAGGACATCCCGTTTAACATCCAATCCAAAAGACAGACATCAAGCCGAGTGACAGCCCTTTAAATAAGCACAATGCAGCGAACACACACAGACAGTCAGTCAGCCAGGCTGACAGTTACACACGGAGCAGTCTGAGGTAATGGAGATGTGAAAGTGATGATGGCCATGCTGTCATGGAGACCAGCGTGACTGTGCATCTTAATGGGCTCCGTCTTCACACTCAGCAGGGCCTCCATTCAATTATTCATTCCCAGCTCCAGTCCAGATGAACCACCAAACCTTACTAGTGTGATCGGTGCACAGCGTAACAGGCTTGTGCTGTAATTGGCTTTTAGCACCGTTTAATATATATATATATATATATATATATATATATATATATATATATATATATATATATATATATATATA
>JACXGI010000066.1:0-56641 GCA_016801175.1 Esox masquinongy | reverse complement strand
ATAAAAAGTCTACTACACACCCCTGTTAAAATGCCAGGTTTTTGTGATGTAAAAAGAATGAGACAATGATAAATCATGGCAGAATAAATCATGGCAGACAATGATAAATCATGGCTTTTTCCACTTTTGATGTGACCTATAATGTGAACAATTCAATTGAAAATCAAACTGAACTCTTCGAGGGGAAAAAATGAAAAATAAAAGCCTTACAATAACCTGGTTGCATAAGTGTGCACACCCCCTTATAACTGGGGATGTGGCTGTGTTCAGAATTAACCAATCACATTCAAACTCATGTTAAAGTCATTACACACCTGCCATCATTTAAAGTGACTCTGATTAATCACAAATAAAGTTCAGCTGTTCTAGTAGGATTTTCCTGACATTTTCTTAGTTGCATCTCAGAGCAAAAGTCATGGTCAGCAGAGAGCTTCCAAAGCATCAGAGGCATCTCATTGTTGAAAGATATCAGTCAGGTGAAGGGTACAAAAGAATTTCCAAAGCATTAGATATACCACGGAACACAGTGAAGACAGTCATCATCAAGTGGAGAAAATATTGCACAACAGAGACATTACCAAGAACTGGACGTCCCTCCAAAATTGATGAAAAGACGAGAAGAAAACTGGTCAGGGAGGCTTCCAAGAGGCCTACAGCAACATTAAAGGAACTGCAGAAATTTCTGGCAAGTACTGGCTGTGTGCTTCATGTGAAAACAATTTCCCTTATTCTTCATATGAATGGGCTATGGGGTAGGGTGGCAAGACGGAAGCCTTTTCTTACAAAGAAAAACATCCAAGACCGGCTGAAGTTTGCAAAAACAAACATCAAGTCCCCCAAAAGCACGTGGGAAAATGTGTTATGGTCTGATGGAACCAAGGTTGAACTTTTTGGCCATAATTCCAAAAGGTATGTTTGGCGCAGAAACAACACTGCACATCACCCAAAGAACACCATACCCACAGTGAAGCATGGTGGTGGCAGAATCATGCTTTGGGGCTGTTTTTCTTCAGCTGGAACCGGGCCTTAGTGAGGGTGGAGGGAATTATGAACAGTTCCAAATACCAAGCAAATTTGGCACAAAACCTTCAGGCGTCCCTTAGAAACATCTGTGGGGTGATCTGAAGAGGGCTGTGCACAGGAGGTGTCCTAGCAATCTGACAGATTTGGAGTGCTTTTGCAAAGAAGAGTGGGCAGATATTGCCACGTCTAGATGTGCCATGCTAATAGACTCCTACCCAAAAAGACTGAGTGCTGTAATAAAATCAAAAGGTGCTTCAACAAAGTATTAATTTAAGGGTGTGCACACTCATGCAACCAGGTTATTGTGGGTTTTTTATTTTTTATTTTTCCCCCTCAAAGATTTCAGTTTGTTTTTCAATTGAATTGTTCACGTTATAGGTCACATTAAAGGTGAAAAAAGTTCTGACATGATTTATCTTTGTCTCATACTTTTACATCACAAGAACCTGGCATTTTAACAGGGGTGTGTAGACTTTTTATATCCACTGTATACACACAACCCAAGGGACCATATATATATATACATGCAACCCATTTCCAAAAACAGTTGGGACACTGTGTAAAGAATAACAGAATGCAATGATGTGCAAATCATTTAAACCCTATATTCAATAGAAAATAGTACCAAGACAACATATCAAATGTCGAAACTGAGAAATGTTACTGTTTCTTGAAGAATGTGCCCACTTTGAATTTGATGCCTGCAACTTGTTGGGACAGAGGCAACAAAAGACTGGAAACATTGTGTAATGCTAAAAAACTAAACCTGGTGGAATATCACATGACTAATTAGGTCAATTGGCAACAGGCAAGTAACATGATTGGGTATTAAAAGATCATTCCAGAGAGGATGGGCCTGTCAGAAGTGAGGATGGGGAGGGGTTCACCACACTGTGAAAGACTGCACGAGGAAATAGTGCCACAATTCAAGAAAAACGTATCACAACAAAATATTGCAAAGAGTTTGGGAATCTCATCGGAAATGAGATTACGGAAATGCATTAAAAACAGAAATGCATTAAAATCAGACATGGTTCTGCAGTAGACATCACTGCATGGGCTCAGGAACACTTCCGAGAACCATTGTCTGTGAACACAGTACGTCGCTGCATCCACAAATGCAAGTTAAAACTCCACCATGCAAAGAAGAAACTATATATGCACAACATCCAGAACCGCCGCTGCCTTCGCAACATTATTATTTAATAGACAAATGTGTTTCAGTTGCTTATTTGTCGCATTGAGTGTTTTTTCCAACCAAAGGAAAAAACACTCAAGGGTGTGTAAAATATTTTGACCATGCAAAGAAGAAACCATACATACTGTAAACAACATCCAGAAACACCAGCGCCTTCTCTGGGCCTGAGCTCATTTTAGATGGACTGAGGCGAAGTAGGAAACTGTCCTGTGGTCTGATTAATCAAAATGTAAGATTATATTTGGGAACCATGGACGCCGTGTCCACTGGGGGAAGGAGGAGAGGGAGTATCCGGCTTCTTATCAGCACCAAGTGCAAAAGCCAGCATCTGTGACAGTATGGGGCTGCATTAATGCACATGGTGACGTGCACTTCTGTGACGGTACCATAAATGCTGAACAATATATAGGCCTACAGGTTTTGGAGTAACATATGCTGCCAGCCAGACAACAACTTTTTCAGGAAAGGCCTTGCTTATTTCAGCAGGACAACGCCAAACCACATTCTGCATGTATTACAACAGCGTGGCTCCATAGTAAAATAATCTGGGTACTAAACTGGCCTGCTTGCAGTCCAAACCTGTCCCCTATTGCAGGGGTATTCAAATCTGGCCCTCAAAGCCAGTTCCACTCCATTTTTTCATTGCAACCCTCTAGTCAGAGACTTATTGAGACTTAAGACACCAGGTGGGTCCAATTAATGATGAGGTAGAACAGAAAACCAGCAGGCTCCAGCCCTCGTAGGGTAAGATTTGAATACCCCTGGCCTATTTTAAACATTTGCCGCATTATGAAATGACAAATACAGCAAAGCATACCATGAACTGTTGAGCAGCTGAAATCCTATATCAAGCAAGAATGGGACAACATTCCACTTTCAAAACTTCAGCAGTTGGTCTCCTCAGTTCCCAAATGCAAGAGTGTTGTTAAAAGAAGAGGTGATGCAACACAGTGGTAAACATGCCCCTGTCCCAACTTTTTTTGAAACATGTTGCTGGCATCAAATTCAAAATGGGCATGTATCTTTCCAAAAACAATAACATTTATCAGTTTCAACATTTTATATGTTGTCTTTATACTATTTTCAATTAAATATAGGGATTAAATTACATGCACATCACTGCATTCTGTTTTTATTTGCATTTTACACAGCATCCCAACTTTTCTGGAAATGGGGTTGTATATATATACTGTATATCATTAAAAGTTTCAGAGAATTTGGAGTAATCTCTGTACGCAAGGGACAAGGGTGAAAACCGGTATTTGATGGATGTGATCTTCGGGCCCTCAGGTGGCACTGTATTAAAAACAGACACGATTCTGTATATGTACACACAACCCCATATATGACTTTGCACAAGCATGCGGTTGTGGCGGTCTTTGTGTCAATGAAACAACACAAATGACAGTTGAATGAGGAAGAAAATGAACCGGGGTGTCAGTTCCCCACATACCCACCACAAGGCAGCTCTTCAATATCTCCCAGATCATCTTGTAGATTGAATGAGAGCCTCTTGGCACGTTTGCACCTCCGTGCCCATATTTTATGCTATAATCTGTGACAAAGTGAAAACTGTGAGGCTAGGGTTGTCTGGCTGCCTATGTCGCTGACCGCAGCACATAAAACAGTTGCCTTGAATTTCGGGGTTACAGACTTTTGAGGCACTCGACCCATCAAATATACACGGACACACGCATACAAGAGCGGCAAGGGAAACGCCACATCAGGTGCCTTTCCATTGGGTGTGATATGTGAAAAGGTACTATTACTATACACAGAGACACAAACAGAGACACTAACAGAGAGACACACGCAATGAAAAGACCTCAACAAGTGTTCCCGACTGAACAACATGACGCATGACAGTCAGAAATAACAGGCGCTCTAAATGTCCCCGACTCCACAATCTCAGGAGAACCCACTCTACGACCAGGAAAGGTGTCTACAATCCAACCAACGGTCTGTTCATCCCCTCACAGAAGTTAAAGGACAAGCGCTAGTAGGAATTTGGTCCACATTTTTTGTAGGATTTCACTGAAATGCCTTTCACAAACTTCCTTCAAAGAAACAGCTGAGGGCCTTCTTACTTTCAGTCACCTGCTATTTATGAATCCACTTCCTCTGCATCATCAACATCGCTTACGTTCTGGTTTAACCAGGCAAACACAACAGAAACGTTTTTAATGACAATGCGGGTCAAGAGTAGCACACCCCATTGTGTTGTGAGGGGACGGGTAACCTGACACGGAGACGTGACAAGTGAGACGTTCAAAACAGCCTGTTGCCAGACGCCCGCGCTGAACGTCAAACATGACAGGGGTGCTGGTGCTGAGCGAGACAGAGAGAGAGTGAGTGAGTGAGTTATATCCCCACTCCACACCAGGGCTCCATTCTGGAGTGCATTTCCAAAACCCTCCAGTCCAGATAGAAATGTGCGGCGATACAGCGGACTGGACTGTCTGCCGTGTTAAGGGCTAGGACTTCTCGTCAGCTCTAGAATAAGCTCCCTGACCCCTGCCTTCCCTGCCAGGTACTTGTTAAGCTCCCATTTCCCGCAGAGTCCCTGCTCTCAAGCGTTTGGCACGGCGCATCCGCGCGAACAAGTCCCTGTGAAGGTCACCCGGCAGCCAGACAAGGCCGCTGGCTACAGCCTGCCAGCGGAGTGGGCCGCGTCACCCGGCAGCCGCTGGGGCAGGAGTGGGATACCGGCCAAGGCGGGTTTAAAATGGCACCGGGTCCGGGGAACGCACGCACACAAATTAACCACGGCCTCACACAAACAAACACGGCATCACATTGATATAACATCAAAAAACGTCCTTTGGTTTGACACGTACATACACGGTCTGTCACACACAGACAAAGAGTAATGTGTGTGTTTTAGCCTTTGCCGTGTTCCATGTAATAACACAGTAGGAAGCAAGTACTTCCTCTTTTAAACACGGAGGCATCTGACTGCACTGAAGCCTACACTAAATCAAAGGAAGTCAAAAATGGCTTCCTCTCAGCTGCTCTCCCGGGGAGAGGGAGTTCAGATGCTCACTGTGGCTCCGGTTTCCTGGCTGACCCTGAAGCTCAGTCCTCTGAGCCTAGAGAGAGGCATTCGGTTGAACTGACAGGGATACTGTATTAAGACAGTGATCCTTTTAACCCCCAAAGCCACAGGGTCAAGCGGTAGTAAAACAGTCAGGACCAGTATGAGTGACGCGCTTGTGTGTTACGGTCAAACATTTGCAGCGATTCTTCTCGAAAAACAACGTTGAGATTGGTAAGGAAAACAGGCTTCTTACTAACAAAGAATCTGAGGGGAATTAGGTATTTGTTTTGTATAAAATGCGCTTTCACCCCAAAGTACACATCGGTTGTGGGCTTTTTGGATTAGGAGAGACAAAGACAGACCTATTGGTTTAACCAACACATGACTGTAATAAAGGCACACTAATTAAATACCAAGATTATCTGTAACGGAGCACGGAGCTGTTAGCCTGTCTGTAAAGTATAAATCAAGCAGGATATTCCTCCTCATCCCCAGATAATTAGAAAATGGCTAATAAACTGGGCTGACGATTGTTTTCCATATCCACTAGAGCAGAAACTCAACGAGCACTTTGTTTCCGGATGTCAATCGATCCAAGTATGGATGCTATAACATCAATCAGTCAACCGCAAGAAAGAATGTCAACAAAGACCTACTGAACTGAGTTGTAGCGTATTACCTTTAAAACACGTAAGGGCTCAAATGAAATCAAACATTCGTGGTATTTTGGCTACATAGCAGCAAACCGGTCCTGTCCCCGCAGACAGAAATGAATGGCACTCTAAGAATAGCAAGTGAGGAAGACATTCGGGGGGAAATCATTTTCAGAGAAATGTGTAGCTTACACATGAGTTATAAACAAAGACCGGACAGAATGACTGGAAGAATTAAGAATGACTATTTCTATTGTATAAACAATGCTTTTGTAAGCAGGCCCTTGGAATCCAGTCTCCAGTGAAAAGCTTCTGTCTGCTTTTCTCCATGGCTTGGCTGAACTATGCCACGCTATTTGCTTCTAATAGAAAGTTGTGAAGCACACCAGCCAAATGCTAAAATAGTGGCTTTAGTATGGAGCCTTCGAAAAGTATTTTACCTACTCCACATTTTTGTTGTGTTAATTTTCTATGTTGACTAAATTTACATTTTATTTACCATCAATCTACACAGCACAAAAATAATTTAGTCAATTAAAAATGTAGTCTATAAAAGAACTAAATGTGGAGAAAATGAAGGGGTATGAATACTTTCCAAAGGCAGAAGACTTTCCATCTTCATCGACAAAAATACAATTATATTTTGAGAATCCATCTACTGACATCAAGTGACAAGACACTCAACTTACAGGCCTACCTAACCGTTCAAAGCAATCATTTACAGGAAATCCCTTTGACACAAAAATCATCACATAACCTTCAATGTCCCCCCCACCACATACACATACATTTGCATAGCAAATATTCAATAGTAGGTCAATAATATAAAATTCAATAGAGATCAGTAACGATTCAAGGAAAATAAGAGGCTTAAATGAGGGTCTGGGCTTGCTGCTCAACCATTTAGTACAGTGGCCCGAACGCAGGTGACACAGAGTAGGGCAGTGATGTGTGTGTGTGTGTGTGTGTGTGTGTGTGTGTGTGTACTGTGTAGAGGCTGTCTGAGCAGCAAGAGCCTTTTAATCAGAGAGACTTAGTGTTCCGCAGCTATGGACCACATCCATCAACAAGCCCGCCTCCGTCCCATCCCTCCATCACCTCCGGTCCAGCCCAATGGTGCGGCCCCAACGATTTCTTGCCAGCAGCAGAGTATGCCACTACAGCAAAAGCTCCATTCCGGCAGATTTATAAATCCCCAAGAGCTGCAGCAAAGGAACTTGAAAGAGCTCTTTATAAGAAGCCAAGGAGGCCAGCAAGCTCACCTCTGCCCACTGAGGCCCCACTGGCCTTTCGGATGGTCGGGATAATCAGCTAAAGCGGTGAGGTTTTGGTTTCAGTGTGAAAATGATCTGAAACCCAGCATCAAAAACTCAATTAAAACTGCCAGTCCGTCCTCTCTGTTAATCACACATATTAACTGCAATGGGGATTAGAAAGAGCCTGCCGCCACGTGAAGACACAAAACATCAAAAGCCACGAGCTTTATGTTTTAATGGCACCAGCCACAATGTACCTGGGCCATTCCAGTCAAATTCCTCAATGCAAAGACTGAGGATAATTGTAATTACAGAATACACTGAACTCTCTTCAGAAACCTGGCTGGTTTCCAATGGGATTTCTGGGTGTTTGTATAAATCTCCTGGGTTGTAAAGGAAACACTCTTTCAGATTTACTGCAACAGGATGGCCATGTCCGCAGCCTTTTCAGCCAATTTAGGCTACTTTGAAAACAATGTTGTGGGCGAAAAACGCATCGGTCACGGGTGGCAGGGTTTCGGGCTACTTCTAAATTACGCCGCGACCGCCGTGACATAAACAAATTCATTAAATCCACTGTGACCTGCCGCTGCAGCTGTTTGTCGGGCAGTGAAGCAGGCTGTCGTGAGTGAAAGAAAGAGGGATGAGGAATGAGAGAGAGATAGCGGGTGGCAGATATCGAGGGAGGACGGGGTTTAGCGGAGGAGGTCGGAGTGTGTTTTGAGAGGCTGCTGCAGGAAGTGAGTCTCAGAGTGAGCGAGAGAGTGACAGGAGAGCAGTGCCAGATCGCACGCATGTGTAATGACAAGTGATGCAAGAACAACAAACACACAGGTCCGCTACTGCTTCACGTTGTACGCATCGCCTGGTACAGCGTGCTCGAACGGCAACGGAGCTCACCCACTTCTCAGACCGTTGCTCATTTAATTAAGTTTAGATCAAAGCTGAATCAATGTCTCACAAGATCGCTTAATGATTCATTTGGAGCCAATTCGGCACAACGACCTGGATAGAACTGTACGCTCTAATGTTATTGTAAGACCAAAAACACTGACAGTTCTTATGAGATTTATAAGGACGATTGTCCTGAATACATTTTGAATTTAAACTACACAAGTCTAGTTGGTGGCCTAGTTTGTTGGCGTCACGTGTTCTGAAATTTTCCTATGGAAAAGAGCACCTGCTAAATTACTTGAATGTATATGCAATTCAGAATATTCAAAATGCCTATTCTCATGAAACTGAATGAGAAAAGGTTTGGGTTGACATGTACTTTGACATCATACCTGTAAACAGAGAATAAAATATACTGACTATCGACGGTGATGGTCTACTTTGAAATTAGGTAGACATAATTTAGTGTTTGCAGAAATTACAAATAAAATCGTCAATCTGATACATGTAGTTGCATTTTATGCAGATTAAAGCAAATCAAATTCTTATTCAAAAGGCTATCATAGAAAACTTTAATTGAGAAATTATAGCATCATTATTTGTCTTTTTCCATTTTGGTCTCTCCGGTCTCTCCAGTCCTTCCATATTTGAGAATAAGGTCTCAATTCAATCAAACCTGCATTGCAGTATTTGCTCAGTAGCTACTTTCCATAGACTGGTCTTGGATACTGTATAAAACCTACAAATAGACTTACCACAAGGATGAACCCCTTGAGAGGTGGGCTATGCTTTATTTCCATTTTCATAATTAGAGGCAAAACATTGACAATAAAGACACTGCGTAAACATTGCTATGGCAGGTTTGAATGACTGCCATGCCAAAATATTTGGTGCGATGGACCAATAACAAAAGGGAGTAGAGCAAAGAACAAGATAAGATTAAGCATTTTATGTAGTTTTTCTTCGATAGGCATCATGAAGACACCAACAGAAAAATGTGGGAAGTACTCCCTTACTGCTAAAATATATATATAGGCTAGTTTTCTGGCATTTCAGGCAGGTTTTGCATGCTCATTGCACCGGAATTTCATGAGGACCTGGCAATCTGTACACAAAAGACTGCAGTCAAGGCAGCCCAACCGGTTGAATGAAATGCCATGAGCTTATAGCGAAGAAGTTACAAACACCACATAACTCTCTCGTACAATGAAGTGTTGGAATGTTCATGACTGTACACTAATTACTACATCTTCATACTGTAGTTATATTATTGTAGTAGATAACTTTTGTATAAAAAATAATCACACCCATAAAATATTGAGATATTGATTAAAAGACAGGTGTGTGCTTGCTACAACTCAGAAACCAATAGCAGTCAACACCAGCATCAAGCAAAGCCATGTAATAAAACTTGCTCTTGAATCTCACAGACTAGCCTTGTACAACAGATTCGACCGGGAAAGATTCTAACACCTCTAGCTGTTAAAGCTAGCCAGCGTGCACCTTTCAAACACAGATGCTAGCGACATGGCAGTGATACTTCTATCATATAATCTCCAAAGAAAGAATTGAAAAGAATGTAAGGTATTACTTTACTTAGGTAACTGAAAGTCAAAACCCCCATGCAACCAGAGCTATGAGTCTGTATAGTCATGAAGCAAGATGCCCATCCGTCGGACCACTACCACACTGATAATAAACAGGCAATATAAGTATGCAAGCCCTGTTCATAAATAGTCGCTACGATGAAGGGCTAGTATCAGGAAAGCCAATTGGATTCAATTGTAATGGTATTAACAGCAGAATACCAAACCGTCTGACTCGCTAACAAGCTAGCTACACATTGTATTGTTGTTATGGCAGATAGATTTTGACCAACATAGACGCTAGTACTGTACGTAATTCTTCGCTAGCGCGCTAGCTAGCGGCTAGCTGTCACCGTCAGCCTCACAGACAGAAGTTAGCTTCTCGGTTAACCAACTACATAAGCTAGATTCGCGGAGCTAAAAATAACATTACTGTAATAATGTATTTTTGCGAGAATGATATATGATATGAACTGCGCACAAATAAGTAACGGAATCGCTTTTAGTCTGGCTTTCTGGTCATCCTTTCGTCATTGAACAACACTTCTACACAACCGCAATGACAAGTCGCTCATGCGGTTAGGAGAATACTGCGTACATTTACTGTACCGTATCTGCAATTAAACTGTTACGTTGTGAAATATTACAGCTTACCTTTCGTATAGTAGGGCGTTCCAAATATATTTAGAAATCTGGTTTTAAACTGATGTGCTAACAGATTACCGAGGAGCTCGTATGAATGGACAGTACGTCCTAAATGTCTATGGTTTTCCGTTCTAGCGCTCAAGCCTTTTCTTTTGCCCTGCCACTTCCAGCACCTTGTCGTAACGCCAAACCTATTTAGGGATCCTCTGAATGTTTACACCCACTAGCAAAACGAAGAAATAAAAAATCTGCAATATCTACAACGGGAAAATTCATACATTTTATTATATTTAACATTGGTACAATTTTACTCATATTCATCAACATGTTTCGCATACACGCAATGTGTTAACGACTTTATTTTCGGGAACTTTTTTACAAACAGGGGAAAACGGTACATATCAACAATTTAGGTATTAAATAATTCCACGATAAGAAAAAAGGTATATTAATTTCAGTTATTTCTTATGTACAATGTAAGTAACCTAATACACCAACCACCTCATCATTAATATGACAACATTCTTTGAGATGACAAGAAATAAAATCTTAGTGATTGCTGCCATCTGCTGGTCTTTGGCAACACTTGATTCTGAACTGATCAATCTATTTTTGCTGCTAACGGTTTTTAAAATAAATCAAAATGGTTAATCCGAAAGTCCCAATATAGTGCCAGTATATAAACATACACACACACATATATACAGCTCCGGAAAAAATTAAGAGACCACTGCACCTTTTCTTTCCTTTCCAAAAAAGTCGAAAAGGAAGGTTTTGAGTGAGGAACAGAAGGGTTAAAATTAAGAGACCACTGCAAATTGAATGCTTCTGTTCCTCACTCAAAACTTTCTTTTTCAACTTTTTTGGAAAAGAAAGAAAAAGGTGCAGTGGTCTCTTAATTTTTTTCCGGAGCTGTATATATATAACTGCTTAAAAAAATAAGGGAACACACTCGATGAACTAAAAACAGGCTATTATAGATCAAAATCTTTACTGTGCATTGTGTAATTTGTTGAGAACAAAATTACATAACAATGGTCAATGGAAGCCAAAATCACCAACCAATTGAAGGCTGGATTCAAACTCACACCAAAAATCTGGGTAAACAATTGAGATCACAGGCTGTTTGAACTTGCTGAATTTCATCACGGCAACTCATAATGTGACTCAGTAGTGTATACAGCCTCCACGTGCCTGTATGTACTCCCAACAACAGCTAAGCATGCTCCTGATGAGACGGTGAATGGTGTCCTGGGGGATCTCCTCCCAGACCTGGATCAGGGCATCAGTGAGCTCCTGGACAATCTGTGGCGCTACTTGGCGGCGTCAAATGAACCGATACATAACGTCCCAGAGGTTCTCAATTGGATTCAAGTCTGGGGAACGTGAAGGTCAGTGAATGCCTTCATCATCCAGGAGGTCTGTGCGACCCTCCAAGCACATGCCTCCCCATCACTGACCCACCGCCAAGCTGGTCATGCTGGATGATGTTGCAGGCAACATAAAGTTCACCACAGCATCTCCAGACTCTTTCACATCTGTCACGTGCTGTCATCTGAGAAGAGAACGGGGTGCCAATGGCGGACCTGCCAGTTCTGGTGTTCTCTGGGTAACGCCAGTCGTGCTGCTCGGTGCTGGGCTGTGAGCACAGGTTCTACTGGAGGACATCAGGCCCTCATGCCACCCTCAAGGAGTCTGTTTCAGACAGTTTGGTCTGACAGTTTGGTCAGAAACATGCATACCAGTAGCCCACTGAAGGTCATTTTGTAGGGCTTTATCAGTGCGCCTCCTGTTCCTCCTCGCACAAAGGAGCAGATACCAGTCCTGTTGCTGGGTTGATGCCCTTCTATGGCCCTGTCCAGCTCTTCTTGTGTAACAACCCGTCTCCTGGTATCTCCTCCTTTCTTTTGAGACTGTACTGGGAGACACAGCAAACCTTCTTGCGACGGCACGTATAGATGTGCCATCCTGGAGTAGCTAGACTGTCTGTGCAAACTGAATGGGCTGCAGGTACCATCTTATGCTACCAGTAGTGACATGGACACTAGAAAAATGTAAAACTAGAGAAGAATCAGTCAGAAAGGATAAGGAGAGAGCAATTGTCTGTGGCCACTACCCGCAAAACCATTCCCTTTCTGGGGGTTGTCTTGCTGTTGCTTCTCCAGTGCACCTGTTGTCATTTTCATTTGCACCAAAACAGGTGACATTGATTCCCAATCGTTTATGCTTCTTAACTGGACCTATTGATATTGCTAAAGTTTAATTGACTTGGTGTTATGTTGTGATGATTGTGTTCCCTTAATGTTTTTGAGCAGTGTATATATGTATATATATATATGTATATATGTATATATATATATATATATATATATATATACACACATACAGCTCCGGAAAAAATTAAGAGACCACCGCACCTTTTTCTTTCCATGTGCACCCTTTCATGGGAACAGTATTCCATGATGGGATTGGCCTTTTTCAGCAGGATAATGGACAAACCTGGTCCGATTCATGGAGGCCCCACCTCGCAATTTACAGGACTTAAAGGATCTGCTGCTAATGTCTTGGTGCCAGATACCACAGCACACCTATGCTTAACCAACTACATAAGATAGATAAGCTAGATTCACCTTCAGAGGTCTAGCGGAGTCCATGCCTCGATGGGTCAGGGCTGTTTTGGCAGCAAAAGTGGGACCTGCACAAAATTAGACAGGTGGTCATAATGTTATGGCTGATCGGTATACAGCTCCGGAAAAATTAAGAGACCACTGCACCTTTTTCTTTCCTTTCCAAAAAAGTTGAAAATGATAGTTTTGAGTGAGGAACAGAAGAGTTCAATTTGCAGTGGTCTCTTAATTTTAACCCTTCTGTTCCCCACTCAAAACCTTCCTTTTCGACTTTTTTGGAAAAGAATGAAAAAGGTGCAGTGGTCTCTTAATTATTTCCAGAGCTGTATATATATATTAACCAGGTGGCTTAAATCCTCAATGTTGTTTGGCTAATAGTTGTGGTACATGAGGGCATATACCACAAGAATGACACAACAAATCCATTCTGTA
This sequence comes from Esox masquinongy, assembly GCA_016801175.1. Classification (NCBI taxonomy): domain Eukaryota; kingdom Metazoa; phylum Chordata; class Actinopteri; order Esociformes; family Esocidae; genus Esox; species Esox masquinongy. The sequence goes on along the minus strand of JACXGI010000066.1, from coordinate 43,290 downwards.
AATCAATCAACCCATTCAAACATACAGGACAGGCAAGTAGTTTCTTTGTGTGGCCTCGGGGAGTCCAGCGGTCTAAGCCCTTACCTCTGTTGCTCATTTAATGTGTTCAAATCAGGTTCAGTGTACTTTCAATAAATACTTTGTCCTTTATCTTTCTCCACTTCTAAGTCAAATAAAGCATGAAAAATGTAAGTACAAGATGGAGGAAGCATTGGCTCTCCCAAATTGTATGTCTACTATTAGGCTGTTTACAACTGTGCTCCTGTGTTTTGTCTTGGCGATGCTCTGATGTTGTCCAGCTGGTTTATTCAACAGAGTGTGAATATTTCAGCCATTCCTCCATGGCGCTTTAAGTACTTCTTGAGTTGACTGTTTAAGTAATAACCATTCAAATTATATTCTTGTGAACCATAGGTCGGTGGTACACTGTTCACATTCATTCAACTAACACTCCTATTCAGAGCAACATACCTTCAGGGTATTCAGCAATGGTATGTCAGGCAGCTAACAACATACAGTATTGCTGTCACTGCAAGTGGAAACTTTTGAAAAAGTTATCAGTAAAATCAATGCGATTAAGAAAAAAAGTGCAACTACAACTGATGATGGTGAAATGGGTTTTTCTAGGCTCATGGTAATAAAGCACTAATTGTCTCTAAGTCTCTGGCAAAGATCATTTCCAGAATGATTAAAAATGAAAATCGGAGTGTTAGTACAAGAAAAAACTATTTTCATTAACATTGTTGTTGTCTTATATTCAACAAAGCTGTTTTTTGCAGGGATACACATAGAACACACAAATGATAGGTTATTGTCGCTAGCAAAAGAGACAGAGCTAAGTACAGAGCTTAGTAAAACCTACGCAACAACAGACCAAGCCCACTCACAGGTTTAAACAATGGCAGGTAACAGCCACAGAGAATGACACAGTATAAGCCGGTCACACATGGGGTTTAGTTTATTGCTTTCCCAACCCTCATTGTCACTTATTAAAACCATGCTGAGACAGAATACATAGGTGAGGCTAAACCATAGAATGACATAGCACATTTAAAGCTATATTTTTTGTTTTTTGCCGTCACCTGATTGAATGGTTTTGAAATTATTATCTCGTAAACTTGTCATCATGACTGGCCTGTGGACATTTTATTACTTATTCATGCATTTTCTGTCTGTTGTTTGTATACAATTCAGGGGATATATGTCATGAAATAAAAATTATAAATAAATAGGGGCACCTTAGGAAAAGAGGTGGGAGAAGTGTTCCAAAATCCGCAAATCCTTTAAAGATCCATGGATGTGAGAAAGGAGAGGGTAGGAAGGGATGAAGGGAGGTCTGCTGTGAAAAGATAAAGCGGGAATAATCTTTGGTAGCCTTGGAGAGGAATGAAGTGAACAGAATCCTGCAGAAGGCAAAGCAATGTAGCTTACAGCCTTGTGCTACAAGTTCACAACTTTGCCTCAAACTCTGTTCATATTTTAGAAAGCTGTCTGTTGTACCATGCTTCATTTTTACATTTAAAATTTTAATAATGTAGCTGACAGTATTATCCAGAGGAACATATACTTATTACACAGATTTAGTAACCACAGTACTTTATAGTTTATTTTACTTTTTGGGAAACAAAGGGGAATAATGTTCCAATTGGAAGCTGAGGTGGTCACATTAACATGAGGGCCGTGTTGGAAAAGGTCATTATTATACATTCTATTTGACTTAGTTATACTAAGCTATTTTGAGTTGGATGTTAAATTCAAAACATGCGTATGACAATGTAGATGGCTTTTATGCACGGAGCTTCAAGCTTGCAGGAGTGAGTGAAATGCTAGTGGGAAACATAAGTTTGAAGGTTACATGTGACAACTTCGATTTACATTTCTGAAAAAAAAAGCAGTCAAACATTCAATAGTGTGTTTAAATGTGAAAACAGAGTAGTTGAGCGCCCCTTAACAGGAAGAAGACAGGAAGGAGACCCAGGAAGCCCACTTCATGTCTGCAGTAGGGGATGGCTGGTGGCAAAGGTTGCATTTGAGATCTTGAACATAAACTACAGTCAGATTAATGACGTTTCCTGCCTCAACTTATATTCAGTAAGCACATGATTACTATGTGAATTTCAATGAGATATTACAGAAATACGTAATGAATTCAGTAACTCAGTGTTCATAAACCAGGGCATTTCTCACATTCACTTTGAATCACATTCATGAACATTATTCTTTTAGAACCACCCACGGACTGTATGCGGCAATAGCAATATACTGTAGTAATGCAGGGAACGCCACTTACCAGATGCTTTTATCCAAACTGACCCCCATTACATCAACTACTTGAAATATTTTGTAGTTAGGTAATCACTGCTGGAACTGAACTTACAGCCCTGGCATTGCAAGTGTCACATGCTAAGTGACCAATACGGAATAATGAATGCTACAATGAAATTAACATTGCAATCAGTTGTTCTTTGTTAACTGAGCCCCTTTTTTAATAGCACATTGCATGATAACAGTTATGTCACACAGCTGGCCTGGTGGTTTGAATCCAATTGTGCGCTGTCTGGAATCCTGGTGGCTTCGTGACCCTACGGACCCAGCCTAGTTGGTGACCCGGAGTGCTGCTAGTTTTCTATACAACCGGGTAGTTATTTGTGAATACCTCATGTTCCAGCTGTAAATGAGCCCCTGATCAGAGGGCAACAATCACAGCTAGCAGTACGCCCAGCCCTGATGCCTGGAGCTGAGAACAGCTGGATCTGAGTGATGAAAGGACAGTCAATAAGTAGGTTACCCATCAAGTGGAAGAATGGAAAGCTTTTATTACTACAACTGAACTGATGATAAGGACATAGCTTGGATTCCAAATGGCAACCTAGTCCCTTCATAGCGCATTCATCTTGATCTGGCCAGCAGGGTCTGCAAAAATGCTCCTAGCTCATCATGCAAAGCTTTTCAACTCAAGGACGTACTCAGACAGGTCACATTTTCTGCAGAAAATAATTTGTTGGAAACACAAACATTCGGGAAAGGTCTCAATAACATACTGAGAGTTTTCTGTTATACTAAAACAATGGAGAGGTAAATGGAAGAGAGAAAAAACTTCAATGAAAAAGCAAATGACAAACATTCCCAACCCTCAACCTAATTTTCATTTTTAAAAATTAAATTAAATTTCATTTTCAGCACTATACCAACATAGGATGTGGCGACAACACATTTCAATCACCATGACATTTTGTAGTGGTGTGAACCTCCTAGACGGTCATTTTAAAAATCACAATATCATACAAAAACTGACAAAACCCCTTACTAAATATAGAAAATGTGTTCACAGAATGTGTTGATAATTTATGTATTTTCATTTAAGACCCTTATTAGCAAACACACACACACACCTTTAAAAATATATATTTCAATTTTATTTTACCAGGTAACCAGATTGAAAACCAATTCTCGACCTTAACAAAGGGATGACAGTGCACAAAGTTACATATTTAGTGCTCATATTGTTTTTCTATTCTTGTGGGTATTGGAAACTGGATGGGAACCGATTTGACAGGTTTTAGTGTGTTTCTGTGGACGTATGGTCGTAAAATTTACTCATGCATCTGGATCACACACACACACACACACGCACACACACACGCACACAAACACAGTATCATTGAGGGAGCTTCCAAGAGCCAACACCCCTTTCCAAATTTCAGCACCGTGGATAGCACCCCCAAGGGGTGCACCCGCGAAATGCAACTACCACTACAGTGGTATTTTATCATATACACAACCATTCAAAAGTTTGGGGAAACTTAGAAATATCCTTGTTTTTGAACAAGGATATTCATGAAATGAGTTTGAATCGGAAATATAGCAAAATGAATATGAAATACAGTCACTGACAAGGTTAGAAATAATGATTTTTAATTTAAATAATAATTGTGTGCTTTAAACTTTGCTTTCGACAAAGAATCCTCCATTTGCAGCAATTACAGCCTTGCAGACCTTCTGCATTCTATTTGTCAGTTTGTTGAGGTAATCTGAAGCGATTTCACCTCATGCTTCCTGAAGCACCTCCCACAAGTTGGATTGGCTTGATGGGCACTTACTGTACATATCATACAGTCAAGCTGCTCCCACAGCTCAGTATGGTTGAGATCTGGTGATTGCACTGACCACTTCATTATAGACAGAATACCAGCTGACTGCTTCTTCCCTAAATAGTTCTTGCATAGTTTGGGGCTGTACATTTAGGTCATTGTCCAGTTGTAGGAGGAAATTGGCTCCAATTAAGCGATGTCCGCACGGTAATGCTCCAGATACTCAATTTGTCTAAAGAAGGCCAGTTTTATTGCAAAAGGGTCTAATGATCAATTAGCCTTTTAAAATGATAAACTTGGATTTGCAAAGACAACATGCCACTTGGACACAAGACTGATGGTTGCTGATAATGGGCCTCTAAAGCTACAGCAGTCATTTACAACATTTACAATATCTACACTGTAATTCTGATCAATTTGATGTTAATTTAATGGACAAACATATTTGCTTTTCTTTCGAAAACAAGGACATTGCTGAAACGGTAGTGTACATTCATACACTACCGTTCTGGATTGCCAGGTGTCAGAAGCTCAAACACGTGTGTATGCATTATTCTCGTCTAAATTATTTTAGCGATCTGAATTGATTTTAATTTTATTCTGACATTTAAAGCTCGTGGTCGCCAGATTAGGCAACGCCAGTTGTCTCTAAACAAAGGTCTTTCCGTTTTAGAAAATCTACAGTACCACCAGATGACAAGATACAATAAAATGCCTAATATAGGCAATTCTACCTACAAGTGATCAGTCAACGTTTTTGAAGTTTATGAGAAATCCCTATTTCCGACAGATGACATCAAAACTCTTTGCAAGCCTACGTAATTTCTGCGCCTTTTCTAGTGATGTACTTTTTCAACAGACTTCTAGAGCGTTGGTTATTACAAACAAAGTAGGTTAGACTTGGCTACGCATGGATCAGGCTACAGTCAGAATGTTGCACGCGCTTTACACTGGACATTACTGCGCTTATGGTGCCTCAGAAACTGCGCTGTTTTTGTAGCTTATAGAGAAGCACCAGATCTTCAAAATGATTTTTCTTAGCAAGTTTGTGAAGGTTGTATTATGCTGGAATGTATTCTACGTACACGCTTATTCATTGGTGAGTTGACAGTCATATTTGAATGTATTTTGTCCATATTTTTATGTATTTATGTGGAGGTATTCAGCCACATGATTTACCCGTTTTATTTGAGGCGCATTGTGCATTTTTACAGGAACACATCTTTGTATGTATAGTAGGCTAAGCAACAGTTTGCGCACTAAATTGATGTAACGGGCAGGATTAGGGATAATAACATAAGGGTATCGGTATAGGGTGAATGAAAGGTTAAACGATGACAATGATGTAACAACGATGTTACAAAGTAGCCGAAAATTCAACTAATAAACAGTGAAGTATGTCAAGACTAAGTCTAGCTCACAAAATAGTTATTGGCATAATTTTTTTTTTCGTGCTTACAAAACACACTGCACTTCCAATCCTATACCATTTTCTTTCTATCATTGGAGACTAATTCTGTGAATATTCTCCTTTGGTCTCTTTCATATGATAATCCTTTGCGTTTTTGTATATTCTCTCTTTATGTTTACCATTAGCAGCACCAAGTGCAATTTTGGTATGTGTAAATGTACATACAAAGACAATTCTGATGTTACGGAGGCTAATGATACACAACCTCTTGTACTGTCTTCACATTTTCTTTTCTTTTTCTGCTTTAACATTTGCTCATATGGAATACACTAAGCATTTCTTTCCTGCCCAGCTACCAACCTATTTATTTTTCAATTTAACACCTCTTAGAGAGTCTTTGGGATTAAGATTTGTATATTTGTCTCACTGAAAAATGATACGGTCACCACAACACAAAGTGATACACAACATTGCATTCACTCCAAATTAGAGGTCTGTCTGACAGACATAACATAGTATTGCGTTGGCGGCACCATTTTATGGGTATGCTTATCATTGGCAAGGACTAGCAGAGATTTTAAGGACAAAAAAAACAAAGTCCAGATAAAAGGATTAAGAGGGAAACTGGTCTCAATCCTCTGAAAAACAAACAATGGGAAAGAGTTGTATCTTTCAGCTAAAAAATTAAACACACTGTAAGACAAAAGACTCACCAGAATGGTTTTCCACAGAAGTTAAGTGTTTCTGAGTGGTCCAGTTTCAGCATCAACTTAATTTAACTTGAAAAATTCTAGATACTCTTTAAATATTTCTGCCCATCAGTGACTCACAGTTATATTTATTGAGCTTGAGAAGAGTTGATAAAAATAATGGATAAAGTTGCCACGGAGATGTATTTAACAGAATATTAAAATAATTCACAGCTGTAACAGCTGCCCGTACTGTAGGTTCCTCCACCAAGTGGGTGTAAAGACATATGCAATCAACTAAGTAATTTAAGTCAATTACTGTGTATGTAGGCTATTTAAAATGTGGAGTAAATAGCCTAGGTAGGTATACTTTAACATTAAAAATAAATTAATTTTTAGATGTAAATTCCAGGCAAAAGGCAGCCCTATTTGAACACTGTGCAATGTTTATTTTACACTTCTACTAGGGACTCTATGTTATTCAGTCATTCCCACTTGTAAATACACTCATCATTCTGTGTTTGCATGAAATGTTGACTTGACTGGTAGACAACATTCACTTTCTCCTTGAATGAATCTAAATAAGGTGCATGGATGAGCACATAGTGCCTGTCTGTGTGTGTGTGTTTGTGTGGCTGTGTGTGTGCAAGGCCCACTCCCGGTATAAACGACATAGATGTCACAGAGCCCTCAGCCACTAGGGGCCCCTGACCAACATACTCACACATTACACTATATATGACACTGATAAAACTAAGTATTTCTTAACAATCAATCACATATACAGCCCCGGAAAAAATTAAGAGACCACTGCATCTTTTTCTTTCCTTTCCAAAAAAGTTGAAAATGAAGGTTTTGAGAGAGGAACAGAAGTGTTCAATTTGCAGTGGTCTCTTAATTTTAACACTTCTGTTCCTCACTCAAAACCTTCCCTTTCAACTTTTTTGGAAAGGAAAGAAAAAGGTGCAGTGGTCTCTTAATTTTTTCTGTAGGTGTATTTTATAAAGCCCTTTTTACGTTAGTAGTTGTCACAGTGCTTATTCAGATAACCAGCCTAAAACCTCAACGAGCAAGCAATAAGAAACTAATGCACTGTGGCTAGGAAAAATCATTATACTTGGAAATATGGAACTATAGTAATCAAAACATCTGAAAATGTTTGAAAACACTGTGTGTGTGTGTATGTGTTGTATATGTATGTATAGTATATGTGTGTAGGCAGAGGGACTATTATATAAATGACATATGTTGTCATTGAAAATGTACCATTTAATTTCCTCAAATTTGATATACTTTGCATTTAGTAATTAGTGGGACAATAAGCATTTTTCTCTTTTATTTTTCCTTCCAAACGTTAAAAAAAATTTCAGGGAACACAATCATCACAGTGTAACACCAAGTCAAAATATCAATCTGTCCAGTTAGAAAGCATAAGTGATTGTGAATCAGTGTCACCTGTTTTGTTGCAAATGAAAGTGACAACAAGTGTACTGGAGAGGCAACAGCAAGACAACCCCCAAAAAGGGAATGGTTTTGCAGGTGGTGGCCACAGACAATTGCTCTCTCCTTATCCTTTCTGACTGATTCTTCAGCCAGAAAAGATAAAAAAATTAGTTTTGCATTTGCTAGTGTCCTGAGGCGGTACCTGCAGCCCATTCAGGTTGCAGAGGTAGTCCAGCTCCTCCAGAATGGCACATCCATACATGCCGTCGCAAGAAAGTTTTCTGTGTCTCCCAGTACAGTCTCTAGAGCATGGAGGAGATACCAGGAGATGGGCCGTTACATGAGGAGAGCTGGACAGGGCCATAGAAGGGCATCAACCCAGCAGCAGGACCGGTATCTGCTCCTTTGTGTGAGGAGGAACAGGAGGAGCACTGCCAGAGCTGTACAAAATGACCTTCATGGGGCTACTGGTGTGCATGTTTCTGACCAAACTGTCAGACCAAACTGTCAGAAACATGAGAAACCATGAGGGTGGCGTGGGGCCCCGATGTCCTCTAGTGGGACCTGTGCTCACAGCCCAGCACCGTGCAGATTGATTGGCATGACAGAGAACATCAGAATTTGCAGGTATGCCATTGACTCCCTGTTCTCTTCACAGATGAGAGCAGGTTCACACTGAGAACGTGACAAATGTGAAAGAGTCTGGAGATGCTGTAGTGAACGTTATGCTGCCTGCAACATCATCCAGCATGACCAGTTTGGCGGTGGGTCAGTGATGGTCTGGGGAGGCATATCCTTGGAGGGTCGCATAGACCTCCACGTGCTAGCCAACGGTACCCTGACTGCTATTAGGTACTGGGATGAAATCCTCAGACCCATCGTCAGACCTTACACTGGTGCAGTGGGCCCTGGGTTCCTCCTGGTGCAGGACAATGCCCGGCCTCATGTGCCCAGTGTGTATAGGCAGTTCCTGGATGACGAATGCATTGATGCCATCAACTGGCCCTCATGTTCCCCAGACCTGAAACCAATTGTGAACCTCTGGGATGTTATGTATCGGTTCATTAGATGCCGCCAAATAGTGCCACAGACTGTCCAGGAGCTCATTGATGCTCTGATCCAGGTCTGGGAGGAGATCCCACAGGACACCATCTGCCGTCTCACTGCAGTACAGCAGCAACAGGCATCCATCTGCAGAATAGATAATAGATAACGAACTAATCAAGCAGGCCAAATAGCCCTGTTGCTCCGTAATTGATCCAAGCAAAAGCAGCCAACGGCCCAATCTTGATGTCCACACTCACAGACTCACGTACTTTGAAGCGCGTTCTCGCTAAGTCTGTGAGGGCTTAGGGCTGTCCCTAGTGATGGCCATACGAGGCTTCATTACCATTCTTCTAGCAGCAGGATATTATGCTAGCAGCGCTAACAGAATTTATTTTTCAAAATAAAAGCCATCATTGAACTATATAAGACAATATAGTTAGCAATCTAATCTGTACATTTTATGTTTAATGTCCGTTTCAATATTGTTCGTGTCTGTTCTCTTTACAGACTAGATTGTTAATTATACTGCCTTACAAATTTCAATGATGGCTTTTATTGTGATTAAAAAAAATCTAAGTCTAGCTGTCCTGTGAGGGCTCTCTCACAGACATTTTGAGCCCTTTATGCACCATTTTCGCAAATCCGCATTTCTGCAGACTTTGCCTGAGAGAATTGCCCACTGTTCATGGCGTTGTGACGTGAAACACAAGAGTTACCAGGGGAAGCCCGGAAATGAGAGAATAATTCCGGCAAACCCGCCTTATAAAAGAAAGAAGAACGGTAGCCTAAACAAACAAGCATGGAAGGAGCGACCAACCCTGACGTTAACATGGTTAGAAAAATAGGATTACATGTAAATATAAACACAAAGCTCACTGATGGTTCATATAGCCAGAACTGTGTGTGATGACCAAAAATAGCACATTGATGATGATTGACAAATATAGCTAATTATTGAATTAGTCTTGTCCACTCTGTAGGGCAAGAGCCCGAAAGACGTACATCAGGCAGTAGGTCCCTTAAATGCCTTGGCCGCGAAGAAAGTATATAACGTAAAATAAAAAGTCCCAAACCCACAATAGTGTGCAACATTTTTCAGTGTCGTCAAGGTAACGTGATAATGTCCAAAGTGCTGTCCCATTACTATTTATAGCATTTTGAGCCCTTACGCCTCTTGCACTCAATCACTTACCAGCGGAGTTGGGGAGTAAGGTCTTACAAAAAAACAGTAACTGTAATCCGTTACGTTACCAACAAAAATATTGTAATCGGATTACAGATACTTTTGAAAAAATGTATGATTACTTTTGGATTACTTCAATTGAAAAAGAATATTTGCGCGAAATAATTATGACACGTTGTATGTTTATTATTTAATGTTATAAATACATCGTTATTTGAACCAAAATATGAATTGCGCGCCTCAGTTGTGTGATTGATTGTTAAAAAGTACTTAGTTTTATCAGTGTCATTTTTGTGTAATGTGTGAGTATCATGCGCGCAAAGGTGGACGCGCATAACCAGTTTAGTGACGGAGGAAGCGCTAGTTTAAATCTCTCCGGTTTTGGTTGGTTGGATGGCTGGTAAAAGAGTCATGTAAAATGTTATTTAGTTATCTACTCGACGCATAATTCTCAGAACAATGATAGGCAATAGGCCTACCTGATGTTATATATTTTTCAAGTATCAAGGTTTATTTGTCAAATGCACCGAACAACACAGCCAGGACGAGTTGCACCGAATAACTTTTACAGGAATTGTTTAATAGATTAGGCAACTATTTGTTAGATTGCTGTAACACGGCGCTGCCTTCAAGATCAAACATTATATGGAATTTACCACGACGTTTGAGGAGAAAAGGTGCGTTGCGAAGCACTCTGCCAAAAGATGATTATTTGCATTTGACGCGGCCACATCAACTCCGTCCATACAGGTAGGCCATGTCTTTCTGCTTGCTTTGCATCTCAGAAAATTGTGTTCATTGTTATCATTGGCTGCTGACGTCATTTACTTTAAGATAAGAGTGCAGGTTTATAATCACAGTTTATTTCTTTCATTTGCGTTTTGAAAATCCATCACTGGTGGCCATAATAATCGCAGGTTACGTTCGCGCGGGTAAATCTTATTTATATGCGGGTGTTCAGGATTGCAAACGTGCATTCGCGTGCCGGGGGTTACTGCAACATTTTGCCAATGTTGGTTGTGGAGCAAATCATCAGACTACTGCAGATTTAGTTTATGCGCGAAAAGCTACGGATATCTTAATTTTTATATACAACAATATCAATACCCTTTTCGAGTAATTGCCATTTATTTTTCAACAATGTTTTGAAGCAATTAAAAACATGAATAAAACACAAATAACAGAACAGGCTTAAGCATCATTAGATTTCGGGTTATGTTCAGATAAAAAGTCAGATTCTGGAAGATCGAGGTTTTTTGGATTAATTGGAATGACTGAATATCTGACAGACCTTTAGCCTGTAATGTAGAGATGTAGCCCAATCATATTGAAGCAATTAGCAATGGTTTAGAAACCCATTTCCAAAGGCACTGTAGCCTACACAACCCATAAGGTAAAATGCGAATTCCGTTTTTGGCCAGCTATGATCCCGCAAAAGGAGTTCAGTTGGTTATAGGCTATTCCTATTCGTTTTCCAATGCCTCTTCATATGAAAGTGATCTAAAAGTAATTCAAAGTAATCAGATTATGTTACTGAGTTTGAGTAATCAAAAAGTTACGTTACTGATTACAAATGTCGACAGGTAACTTGTAACTGTAACGGATAACATTTAAAAAGTAACCTACCCAACCCTGCTTACCAGATGACGCCAGTTAAGTCTGTGAGGGTTCAGGGTTTAGGGGGGACATTGGGATTGGGCCAACTTGTCTCTCTACTTTTGTGTTGTTCGAACGAAGCTGGTTCTAACACAGCAATCAAAGCAATCTTATAAATCAGGGGCCGTATTCACAAAACATCTTAAGGCTAAAAGTAGCTCCTAACTTGCTGATTTAGGAGTAACTCTTAAAAATATATACGTCAGTCCTAACTTTCGGACTCCTACACAGTAGTCAAGAGGACTCCTAAATCACTAAGACCAAATCACAAACAATCCTACCCTTGGGGGCCAGCGATGACATGGACGCCTAAAATCACCTTATAAAATATCTTCAAAACAATTTATGATAACGAGAATCAGTTTTCTTTGCTGTTTTGCTGAGATTCCGCTGAAACGAGTCATAAACGTATTGGCCGTTTATCAATCCGCGTTTTTGTCGGTACTTGTGAACTCGTTTGACGTCATCTTTCATGGCCCAAGTACGGTTCCAATCCAAAGAACGCAAGTTACCAAGAACGCATAAAATGCCCGGATCTGTACTTGATCCGCCACTTTTATCGAGAACGCATCTGATATCCCAGAAGTCATTGCAAGATGTCAGGAGAGCAGGAAAAACTCCACAACTGTAATAAGTTTTAACTTTTCTTATTTCAGGTAAACGGTACCTGTAAATCAGCATCTGAAAAAAATGAGACGAGAAATGGGCATTGTAGTCGCTGAATATTTGCTTATTTTATTGAAGAAATGGCTAATTTATAAATTTGCTCCGACTTTCCGACTTTTCGACTTTTCGAGCTAGCTAACGTTATTCAGTGCAGTGGAGAGGAAAGTTAACATTAGCTAAGTTAAGTAATTACAGTACCGGCAGAGAGGGGCAGCTTTTTTAGAATTACAGTTGATTTTCACTTTCAAAAAAATGTCATATACAAATGTGATATATCATATGATTATGGCTATAGTCTCCATACAACCTTCTGCCGTTCATATTCCCATTAATATTTTATTCAGGGACTAAGAGGAGGTTACAAACCTCAGAGTGGAGGGGTATTGCGCAAAAGCCAAGTACACATGCATCTCAATCTAGGTAGGTGTGTTCTCTGTCCTCGCGTTCTTGCAAGACTATACTGTCAAGGACACTTGGCAAGAACGTTCTTCTGAAGGACACAAGTACGTTGTTAGCGTACTTGGAATTGATAAACAGCCATTGCTTACGTGGGGCATTTCCTGGTTGTCGTCATCCAGTCCAAATGCAACCTAACCCTAGTGCACCTGACCAATGGATGGGCTGTTGCGTGACAGCATCCAATGCACAATCGACCAATGGAAGGCTGTTGCTATGCAGAATATATTATTTTACCCAAATCAGGGGAAGGTATCTTACGTATTCGAGCAAATCAAAAGGTTGCGGGGTGGGACATAATGAGTTTCGTTTTCTGGATGTGCTCAGTGACTGGATAGAGCACAAAGGTGGAGGCTGTAAGTTAGCTAAGCATGGTAACGAATTGCACAGACAAAGAAAGGATATGTTTTCAACACTTTAAGTATTATTATTAGTATAAAATGGCAAAACATAAAAACACGTTTACTCAATGTAGCCATAGTCCTTTTCGGTTTTCACACGCTGGATAGCAGAGTTACCAGAACACAAAGGACGAATGCTAACAACATGGAGCACAATAGGATTCCAAATATAGCTGGTAAGTAACATCAAATAACCTATTTATCATGAAATAATGTAATACAAATGTGATCATTATAGATACTGTATGCGTTGCGTATTTGTAATGGGAGAACTGTTCCACATGGTTTTGTGGTCTGATATCAATGATAAATAGAAAAATAATAATGGGTGTCATAAAAATATTGGACTGCATGCATATAAGGTGAATTATTTCATTGTTCACATTTATTGTGATACAATACATATTTGTGTAATAAAAGGGGTTTGAAAATTATATTTAGAATGGGAGAACTGTTCCACATGGTTTTGTGGTCTGATATCAATGATAAATAGAAGAATGGGTGTCAAACATATTGGACTGCTTGCACAAAAGGTGAATTATTTCATCGTTCTATTCACATTTTCTATTGTGAAACAATGCATATTTGTGTAAGAAAAGGGTTTGCAGAAAACATTTGTGTTGGAAAAACTGATCCGTATGGTTGTGTTGTGGTCAGAATTCAATGATATATAGAAAAAATCTGATTTTGCTTATGAAAATATTTACTTTATTGTGCGTTTTCACTCAAATACTACCTTATAAGTAAATTTTTATGCATGCTTATATTAGCTGAGGTTCTTTAGAATCATTTGATGCCAAATACATGATGATCCATAATCATTACATATTGTTTATAAGACCAAATGTAAGAGTAGTGAAAAACAGAAAAAAACGCTCAGTCCCCAAAGGGCTAAAGGCTGCTGCCGGGAATCCGCCTCGTAATCAGGTCAACGTTTTAGAAACACTTAATGACACCAAGCTTTTAAAAAGGTATTGGCTTAATCATGAGGGTATTATGATCATAGCAGAGCTAGTCATTTATGCAGTCACTTCACCAAAAAACAGAAACAACACAAGAACCCCAGAGATCAAGGTTATGACAACTCTACGCTACTTGGCCACAGGGAAAATGCAGCTATGCAGCGCAGACGTACTGATCTCAATCATCTGTGATTTGAATATTAGGCCTACATCAAACAGTAAATGTCCTCAGCAGGCCCCATATCGTTCGAAAAATCATTTGGTTTCCTCATTCGCCAACTACAACAAAACCGACTTCATTGCCATAGCTGGACCACCCGGTGTAGTTAGTGCTCTACATGGGACCCATAATTGCAGTAATTACTGCACCATCAAAAGATGAATGCGCTTTTCTTTACGAGCTACCAAACATGTAAGAGGCTGACAATTAGCTGAACATATCTTGACTAGTCAGTATGTCATACTTGGTTTCATGTTTAATCAGTGACACTTACCCTACCTTTTTATGTTAATGTTTCTTTGAATATGGCAACATGACACATCGTTCTATAGTACTGCAATGATGAATTCACTGACAGAGACATCTCCCCTATCAGCCAATCAATGTGGGCATAGTAAGTAGGGTAACATGGGGCAAAACGCCCCCTGGGGTAAGACGCCCCCCATGTAACTTCTTTAAATTCTTTAAAACCCTTAGGCATTATCTCCTATTGGTGTAAGATTCCCTGGGTGGCGACTAACCCCATGGGGTTAAATTACAGAACTTTTATTTTTTTACTTTCAGTAAATTGACATTGATCTTAGGGGGGGCCCCATGTTACCCTAAGCTTGTTCGTGGAACAAGACATCATCCATAGCAACGGGATCAACCCTGCAATTTCTCTTAAGATTTCTTCCCATTCCTTAGTAAAAGTTGGTCTTAGTAGCTTTGTGAATAGTTTCTAAGACAGTGTTTCTCAACCCTTCTCCTGGATGCCCCCTGCCCTGCATGTTTTAGAATTCTCCCTGCCCTAGTATACCTGATGTAGCTCATGAAAGACTTGATAATGAGGTGATCATTTGATTCAGGTGTGACAGAGTAGGGAGAGACCTAAAACATGCAGGGCAGGGGGGTGCCAAGGAGCAGGGTTGAGAAACACTGTTTTAAGAGGAAACTCTTAGCTAGGAACATTTAGTGCTGTTTCGGAGTCCTAGTAGTAAGATAAAATGTTTTGTGAATATGGCACCAGATGTATTTAGATGACATGACATCTTTTGACACTGATTATGTAATTTAATGTTTTTTGGAGGGGCAATAAAATTTTGTATCCATTCACTTTTTTTCAGCTACTGTCCCAGCTAGCTGAGCTTAAATTATAGTGGACTTTTTCTTAAAAAAAAGTCTGATACAGATGTTTTGTTTTTCCCCCTTAAAGCAAAATGCTGTATGTTTTTGCCAGACCGCGTAAGCTGAGCTGGCCAAGAAGAGTGAATGTCTCTTAGTGAGTGAGTGACTACCCTTTGTTAAACAGCGTAGTGGTTAGAGATGCAGACCTGCAAACAATAGGTCCTGCATTCGAATCTCGTCGCATTCAAAACACATTATGCATTAGGATTTGTTTCGGATAGACAAACACTGCGCTGGATAGAACCTTCAGTAGCTATGTTACAGTAAGCCTAAAATAAAACTGTTTATGGTTATACTGCGACAATTGCTGGTGGATTTTCGAAGTACACATCTGTATATGCTTTTTGGGGTAATATAGGCTAGATCAAAACTCCTTGGGCAGTAAAAGAGTAGGGGTTTCCACGATTCTCTCGTCTTTTCACTTGACGAAAGTCAGTTATCGTCACCTATATTGATAGTTATTATATCAATGTCATTCACGAATGAAAGAAAAATGAATGTTGTTGTGCCATGAAATGAAATAGCTTTGGCAGGGAAAAGTTCATCTTCAGTCTCGCTAGCAATTGCTCAATTCGTATGACTATTCCAAGTAGTAAGTTAGTAGATACCAGGAAGCCTATTACTGGCTAACAAGCTGTTTAAACGGCCACTGGCAAAAGCTATTCATTTTATAGATGCTATTTGTGGTGGAGGTAAACTTAATAAGAAATGTTAGTCAGTTTAACACAATGCTTAATGGTGTCTAGCAAAATATTCGAACTGATGAGACAAACATTAACCTTTACCAGAGTGATGGAAAAAGGAAAGTGTGGAGAATAATTCCGAACTCATACAACGCTTCATGATACAGCAAGACAATGACCCCAAAAAAACAGATTTTTTTCTTAGAATCTATACTTCGACTTCTTGTAATGGGTTGATACAAAAACAATAAATAAAGCAGAACAGCTAAAATAAAGAGACCAGTGAGATGGGTGAATTTTAAAACTGTTTTGAACACAAGGTTCTATTTTCTCTAAACCAAAGAGTACTCCACAAAATATTAATGAAACAGCTAATGCAAAAAGGAGAAAAAAATCTTCAAATCCTGGACAATGTAAAAATTAACAAAGATAATCAGGATGAATACAGCAAACAATGACTGCTCTGGCTAGTCCTATACATTACGCTGGCAAAGATGAAGCAGTCAATGGCTACCCTTAGCAAAAGATTAGTCCTACTCATTTAATCTGGTGTTGTGATGACAGCAGTTAATTGACATGTGAATCCAATTATTCTCTGCCGTACTCTCCCATCAGGCCAGGTTCCCACTGGGTCCGCAAGTTGCCATGATGCTATGGAGGACCAAAGGAGTCAATATTAAATATATAAATAATTTATTAAATATATATATTATTTTAAGCGGCACATTATTATGAAATCTTTTTTATGATGCAACTTTTTAAAATAATGGTATATAATTTTATAATAATATATTGTATTTCCCAATGTTTTTTTATCACAAGATGTATTTCATAAAATCATGGTCTTTTTTATAATATCATATCGTTTTGCATCATATAATGGCATATTTCATAATTCCATGCCGTATTTCATAATTTCATGATGTTTTTTATCATTTAATGCAGGCAGCATAACATTCACCACAGCGTTTCCAGACTCTTTCACGTCTGTCATATGTGCTCAGTGTGAACCTGCTGTCATCTGTGACAAGAATGGGGTGCCAATGGCAGATCTGCCAATTCGGGATACCAGGATACGGGCTGTTACACGAGGAGAGCTGGTGTAGCCTCCATGGGGCTACACCAGTAGCCCCATGGAGGTCTCTGGCGAATGCCAATTGAGCTGCACAATGCGGGCTGTGAGCACAGGTCCCACTAGAGGATGTTGGGCCTTCATGCCACCCTCATGGAGTCTGTTTCTGACAGTTTGGTCAGAAACATGCACACCAGTAGCCCCATGGAGGTCTTTTTGTAGGGCTCTGGCAGTGCTCCTCCTGTTCCTCCGCGTACAAAGGAGCAGATATCGGTCCTGCTGCTGGGTTGATGCCCTTCTATGGCCCTGGCCAGCTCTCCTCGTGTAACAGCCCGTATCCTGGTATCTCCTCCATGCTCTTGAGACTGTACTGGGAGATACAGCAAACCTTCTTGCGACGTCACTTATGGATGTGCCATCCTGGAGGAGCCGGACTACCTTTTTTTTTTATACAGGGGAAACCAGCTGAGACCAAAGTCTCATTTAAAGTGGTGCCCTGTATTACAACAATCAACAATAAAAACATGAATAAGTAAAGAAAAAGAAAACTGTAAAATGTTTAGTCAGACACTTTTTAAAATGTGCTATGGACACAATATCCTTCAACCTAAGGTCATCCTGTCAATCATTCCAAGTTTTAGGGGCACAGAAGGAGAATGATGTTGTACCTAAGACTTGGCCCGGGGTACCTCAAGAGCTATCCAATCTTGCGATTGTGTTTGATAAGAACTGTTTTTCAATATAATTTTAGAGGTAAGATAATTTGGAAGTTTCTGCAGGACGGCCTTATAAACATACAATAAAAAGTGTCTTGCCATTCAGGAATGCAAGGAATCCGAATCAACAGCAGAATATAGAAGACAGTGGTGTGTATAAAAGCGTGCCACAGTAATAAAACGTAAAGCGGCATGATAAACAGAGTCCAGGCTATTGAAGCTGAGGCATGCATGTATAGTATATCACCATATTCTAACACTGACATAAAAGTAGCCTGAACAATTTCATTTCTATGTTGAGATGACAAGCTTGCTTTACTTCTATAAAAGAACCCAATTCAAATTTTTTTTTACCAACTCAGTAACGTGGGTTTTAAAAGCGTGTTTATTGTCTGCCTGTGCAACCTGGGCTGCAGGTACCACCTTATGCTACCAGTAGTGACATGGACATTAGCAAAATGCAAAACTAGAGACGGATCAGTCAGGAAGGATAAAGAGAGAGCAATTGTCTATGGCCACCACCTGGAAAACCATTCCCTTTTGGGGGGTTGTCTTGCTGTTGCCTGTCCATTGCACCTGTTGTCACTTTCATTTGCACCAAAACAGGTGACATTGATTCACAATCGCTTATGCTTCCTAGCTGGACAGATTGATATCCCTGAAGTTTAATTTACTTGGAGTTATACTGTGATGATTACGTGTTCCCTTAATTTTTTTGAAAAGTGTATTTTAGATCAAAATGAGTTCTGGGGTGAAGACTCCCCTTAATCATTTGTAAGGAAAATGTTAAACTGATCTACCTTTCTGAATAACTTATACAATCTACTTTGTAGGTCCACCCAGAGGTCGGCCTCACAGCACAGGAGCAGATGTATCTACTGTATGATGTCAAAGTTGAGTGTCATCAAAACATCTCCACACACAACCCTGCTGGTAGGCAAACTGCCTTATGAAAACCTCTCTTTTAAAAGTCAATACGGTTTACTCGTACCCGAACGATGTTGTTGACCCTAGCATCAACTGAAGAATAAACACAAAAAATACACCCCAAATGTGAATTTCAAACAGAACTTAAGTATAAAATGCCATGCAGTATCTAGAGAAGGGTGAACTGGCCAATCAGCAGTCTACTTGCATGAATATTTGAATAGCTGGTATATGCCCAGGTCATTATGTTTTTGGGGTACACCCACACTATCTGGTATTTAACATGCTTAATTAAACTTAAAATTAAACTATTTCCCTCATATTCCAATCTGGAAACCCTGGGCAGGTACTTCAAATACTCTTCAGGAAGGATTCGCAAACGTATTGTATTTTTCTGCGATCTGTACAACGCCAGGGGTATACAAAACTTGTAGCGTAAGTGTTGAATATCCCTGAACTAAGAAGATGATTACCCAACAAATTTTACCAGACTCCATTGGCCATTGTATTTTGAGGAAAATTGAAACAGACCTTCATTGCATCCATAGCACCAAAACTTTACCCTGAAGCAGTTAAATCCTGACCTTTACCTTTTTTCACTTACATTATTAAAGATAAAGGCAACAATGTACTAATATTCAGTGTATTTTCCTGTTTGGTTTTGTTAAACAACTACAGACCTGTATCAAATCTCCCTTTTATATCCAAGACAATTGAGAAGGGTGTCTTCAATCAACTCAGCAATTTTGTGAACTCAAGCGGTCTCGGATAAAATAACAGTTCCGGTTCCATTAGATCTTAGTGCAGCATTTGACACTGTAGATCATAGAACACTTCTAGACAGGCTGGAAAATTGGGTAGGACTCTTTTGGACAGTCCTTAATTGGTTCAGATGTTATTTAGATGGCCGGAGTTACTTTGTCACCATTGGCAATCATCAATCTAATAGGGTGGCTATGACATGCAGAGTTCCCAAGGGATCAGTTCTCGGACCGCTTCTGTTCAAGAAGCTACCTCTAGGCCAAATTCTACAGAACAACAACATTAACTACCACAGCTATACCAATGATACTCAAATATATATGGCTCTTGAACCGTATGACAACAGCTCAATAGACACTCTGTGTCACTGTATAGAGCACAAATACCTGGATGAACCAAAATTGTCTACAATTGTCTTCTTACATCTTTGCGCTGGCTTCCAGTCAGTTACAGAATAGATTTTAAAGTGGTGCTTGTAGTCTATAAATGACTGAATGGTTTAGGCCCCAAATATATTTTTGATATGTTTGAAGAGTATAAACCGAGCAGGGCTCTTAGATGAACTCAGGTCAGCTAGTAGAGCCCAGAATCCAAACTAAACATTCATTCCAGCACACAACTGGAATAAACTACCAGAAGATCTTTGACATGCCCCAAACGTATCAATTTTTAAATCCAGGTTAAAAACACTTCTTTTTTCACGCGCCTATGACTGAACGCTTAAACTTAACACTGTTTAGCCTTACAGCTTTTATAGCTCCCTTATGGAATATTTCTGTTTTCTTATTTGATAAAAACAATAAATTTATTGTTATGGTGTATTTTTATTTCTGTCTTTCTTTGATTCAATGTTTTATTATTTAATTGTTATTCTATTTCTATTTGCTGTTTTACCAATCGTTTTTCTGTTATGCAAGTTCTGGTGCTATCAGAGGAATAACCTCTGTGTAAATGTAACAATCTCCTGATGACGAATAAGGCAAGTTCTTGTGCTGTTGTTTAGACTTCGATGTAGGGATTTATCTCACAAAAGGACTGACAGGTTTATCCAAGTGCTGGAGCGTGAGGAATGAGATACCGGGGTGGTTCAGTAAACAGTTATTGGAACTGTAATTAGTTGAGGATGAATATTAAATGCATGTACAGACATGACATAAATGTCCCCCTGGAGACGGCCAGGTAAGACATCAGTGCAGAGATTATCTCACAAAGGGACTGCCGGGTTCATCCTAGTGCTGGAGTGCAAGGATTGAGATTAAGAAAGTGGTTAGAGAATTGTAACAATCTGACTGTTTTTTATTCTATTGCATTTTTATATTTTTCTTTACATTGTAAAGCACATTGAATTGCTTCTATGTATGAATTGTGCTATATAAATAACCTTGCTTGCTTGCTTGCTAAAATTAATTAAATTGTTAGAATGTACAAAATACAGTGGGTAATAATATAGTAGCACAGCTTCCCCAGTAGCAATCAGCACACATTGATAGAACAGGGCAGGGAACCCAGATTAACCTAAAATTCTCTGCGCCTGACGTTTAATTTGAGCTGGATCCGGCCAGAACAGAATCGGGCACCTCTCAAATTTGGGTCAGTTTCTTCTGGGACATGTTTTGCACGGATCTGGTATCTATCATGCAACATTTGTCTTTTTCCATCACTGTGTGCACTTTGATCAGAGTTCATAAAGTTGCCTGTTCTTGCAGTCCAGTGTTATAGCCTCGGCACCGCCTGAGAAGATTGTGAATGTTTTAGGTTTGTATTGTCCGCTATTTGCACTACCGATGTGCTTCCTTAGTGCAAGCTGTTGGAGCGGATGAAAAGATTCTGAGCCCCACACTCCCCTTTCGACCAGGGCTAAGCATTCCGGTACCTCTATGCCCACCGGATCAATCACTCTCATGCCCCAATGTGCACCTTCGGGAAGCACATGTATATCAAAAAAATGCCGGACTAGACATCCGGAAAAAACATTGTACAGCAGAATCCATCCACATTTGGTGGAAATCAGGCATAAGGACATATACATGACCTACAGGACTCTAGCCATCAGGCTTTTTCTCTTTTCTGCTTCTCCTGTTTGTGTCTGAGGATCAGTGCTGGTTAAATAAAACCTGTGCCCTGTGTGGATATACCTTGCACAGACCTTCTGATAGACAGACTAAATTAATTCCTTTGTTCTTTCATACACCACCTAGTTTAGTGTTTGCCCATACATCTCACTTTGTCCTGTTTCATGTGAGTATGTATTGCTGTGGTGTCTTGTTTTCTGTTGTCTAGTCACTTGTTTGCTGTTTAGTCCCTGTTTAAACCTGTTCTGTTTGGTTGTACCTAGGAAAAGGGGATTTTTAGCAAGTCGCCCTTGGGCATACGCAACCCGTAGGAAAACCTTGTCTAAAAACACTAGAACTGGGCAATTTTTTAATTTATTATTTCTTTCCTTGTGTCCAGCTCAGCCCCTTTCCCCAAACCTTTTACTGTGGGTTGATAATAAACATTTTGCGTTTGACGGTAGCTTTGGTTGTCTGGGTATTTTGTTCTCACTGTTCCATTTCACTATTATAATTTGGGTGATTTATGTTAGGAGTCTTTTTACCATCCACCCTAGACGTCTTTGTCTGCTTTGCCAAACCACCTTCAGATGAGGCACTCTTTAATGAGCAATGGTTCCATTGGCAAATGGAGGATATCTGTGACATGTGACATGAAAGGGCGAGAGTTACCTGGTGTGCCCTCACTCCACTAAAGGGTGGGGCGACACCCGGGACACTTGGGTTGATGTGGCGGACATATGTGGGACCTGCGGAGT
Organism: Esox masquinongy; assembly: GCA_016801175.1. Lineage (NCBI taxonomy): Eukaryota > Metazoa > Chordata > Actinopteri > Esociformes > Esocidae > Esox > Esox masquinongy. Next base: position 20,929 of record JACXGI010000066.1, on the reverse strand, counting down.
AGGGTTTAACGTCAGGAGCCGGGATAATGAGATTAAGCAGAATTTTCTCTAAACTCAATCCCTTTTCCTCAAACAGAAGTATTTCTTTGAACAGCGTAGAGTAAAATTGAACTTATAAACATATGCAATGTCTAAATACAGTAGGCTATGTTTTCCCTATTGCCATTTCTGATTCTCTGCAACAATCTGGATGATTGTCAATGGATGCTCAGGGTATGTTTGTGCAGTGTCAAGCACTGTATTTACTTATGTCAAGTCACATAAATTCAAAGTACACACATTGCTTGTATTGAAATTCTACATGGAAATAAAAAATGCACGGATATGGTAACACAGTTGTATCCAACTTTTGAGCTACTAGTAGACATACAGGTGATTTTATGAATTGCAAAATTAATGTCAGTGTGGCAACGCTTTAAAAAAATGAATGTCACAGAAGCAGAGGTCAAAACATTTGAACAAAACATTAAATGTACAGGTGGTTTCATTCAGCAGACTTACAACACTCAAAAAGTGAGGCAGAAGGCTATTGGTTGGCTAAAATATCTTGGCTATTGGTTGGCTAAAATATTACGTATTAATAAGTTCAATAGTTCCAGTTTGTACTGTGGCACTAAGAGTCAAACCAGGTTTCATAATTATACAATACAGTGCAGGGGTGACCTGTAACTATTGGAGCTAGGCCCTCAGTAGCGGAAGAAAGTCTGACATCATACATATAGATCGAGAACTCAGATGCCTGTGTATACAGAGCATGACTGGAGACCTTTCTTTTGCAGACCTATGTAGCAATTCTTTGATGACAGAGTCAAACAGTCCTAAGCCACGCCTCGGCTGCGACTCATAAGCAGCAGACGTACACAACGGTTGCAAATGTTGATAGCGGGAACCACGTTAGAAGAAAATATGGTTGTGTTGTTTCAAAGAAACATTTGCCAAAACAGTCACTCAAATAGTGGTGGAATAAATTCAGCCATACAACTACTTGCATTGTTTCAAGACCACAGGCAGTACATGCTGTCAGAGAGAAAAAAGTTGTGCTGTACTCAATGTCCAAGCATGCAATAAAAAAAATGCACAACAAGAAATGTCATGTACCCAGTACTTCTTATTGCAACATCATTACCTTTGTTTTTACCATGCAACCAGTAATCTAAATTTGAAATAATATTTTACACACAGTATTTAAAATGATATGAACGCGATAGAAACAAAATGTCCACTCATCATTATGATTATCATTTAAAAACGAAGTCCATTCTCCTGTCCTTTATGAAATGAATAATGGCAGGTTCATGTAGCTTGTGTTTTGATTTTAAATCTGAAAGTAGTTATTTTTTGATTGCGATCAAAGCCAGGGCTGACAGCCGGCCCATTGCCATCCTTATGTACATTCACTGCAAAAAGCAAGCCAGCTATCTAGACTCAAGTGGGCTCAAGCTTGAGAAAACAAGATAAGGCTCACTACTGGCTCTGAATTAATGACTTATACTTAGGCCCTCTAGAGGACCAAACCTGCCAAAATTAGAAATAAATGAATAAATAAATGAATAATATTTATACATAAAAATAGAATAATAAATATATTAATCAATGTTATTTCCCTATTTATTTAATTCCTTGATCATTAATTTCTGTATTTATTTTTATATTCATTTCCGTAATCTTCCGTGTCATATACTAGACTGATGCATAGATATTATATAGTATTTAGAATTCAATTATTAAATAACAACAATCCCAGATAGCAATGAGCACTGGTAAAACTACTACTTTAAGGTTTTTACAATAACTTAAAATGATATAAAAATGTAAAATGTGTCTTTTGGCTGTGTTATTTGCTTAGACATGTTTAGGTGTTGCTGAGTTGGATTAATTCTTAACTTATTTTGTAAAATTAGAAGAAACAAATCATGTGGACATTTTCTCATTTCGTCAATTTCAATTAACCCCAGAATGTTTATACTGTGTATGAATTGGAGAAGGGGTTGGGTTTTGAAATGCGGGCAAACATTTGGCAGCTCCCTGTTTGTGCCACCCTGCCGCCTCCTTTGATCGCAAACTCCTTTGATCACAAGCAGATCTGCTACCAGGCTAGACATTGCATGCCTGCATTTTCCCAGGCATCATTCAGAGATTGGAGTTGATATAAGAGACTGGATGTTGTATTCCAGGCTGAAAATACACTTCTTACACACTGAGCTCCTTGCATTTCTTAGCCATTTACTCTCATTTTCAGTCGATGCTCTCAAGGAGATTTACAGAATGTTATGATTCATGCTTTAATAGTACTTAGATATTTTTTTTATTCTTCAATTTTTTTATTGACTTGAAATAGTTGTTGTTTCTGTGTGGCTAAAAAATATTTTCTATTTATCAACTTCAACAAAGCATGAAGCTGCAGAAGTTTTTTTGGGTCTGAAAAAACAGACGAAAAACTACTCTCATAGGGCAAACTTTTTCATATATGCATTTTTGAAGATCAGAGATAGAAACGTCATAATATAAAAATGATTAATTTACTGGGGTCTTAATATCAATAGTGTGTGTCTGTCTACAGAATCTGTGGTTGCAGAAATGCAGATATATGTCTTTCATTTGAATCTGTGTCAATTTACCAGTCTCATTCTAGAGAAGTCTCAGCTGGATAACAAAAAATACTGCTTTGCGTGTTTGATCTATAATTCACCCGCCATTAAAGTAGCTGCCCAGTGTTTCCAGATATCTATGAAATATTTCTACAATTACAATACAAGTGACATTTTCTTCCAAAAACGGTCAGGTCCAAAAAGGATTAACCCTTTTAATTAATGTTCACCCAGAAAACTGACACAGATTGCTAATACATATTTACAAAATGGTGGTGGGAATGTTTTGATGTCTGTTATGGAGGGGAGACAAAACAACAAACAATGCCATCTGTTTAGAGATGCATCTCAGCTGCAGAGGTTTGACAGTTCTTCGTCTTCCGATATTTTAAAAACATTGAAAAACAGAAAACATACATGCAGTGAAGGGAAAAAAAAAAATTGATCCCCTGCTGATTTTGTACGTTTGCCCACTGACAAAGAAATGCTCAGTCTATAATTTTAATGGTAGGTTTATTTGAACAGTGAGAGACAGAATAACAACAAATGGTGGAGAGTTTGGAATCAGATTGCTTCTGTGGACAGATGTCTTTTATACAGGTAACAAGGTGAGATTAGGAGCACTCCCTTTAAGAGTGTGCTCCTAATCTCAGCTCGTTACCTGTATAAGAAACGCCTGGGAGCCAGAAATCTTTATGATTGAGAGGGGATGAAATACTTATTTCACTCATTAAAATGCAAATCAATTTATAACATTTTTGACATGTGTTTTTCTGGATTTTTTGTTGTTATTCTGTCACTCACTGTTCAAATAAACCTACCATTAAAATTATAGACTGACCATTTCTTTGTCAGTGGGCAAACGTACAAAATCTGCAGGGGATCAAATAATTTTTTCCCTCACTGTACATACTACCTTTTTTTTACAACAAATTATATTATACCTACAGAATGGACAGTACGATTGGTTAATCAGTCTTCTTGTCTTAACTCGGAGGTTAGGGGCCTGTCTCACTAGACATCAGCGGTAGTCAGGGCCATATTACTGATGGTTGGGATCCTGTCTCACTTGACATCAGTGGTAATCAGGGCCATATTACTGATGGTTGGGGGCCTCTCTCACCACACATCAGTGGTAGTCAGGGCCATATTACTGATGGTTGGGGGCCTGTCTCACTAGACATCAGTGGTAGTGAGGGCGATATTACTGATAGTTGGGGGCCTGTCTCCCTAGACATCAGTGGTAATCAGGGCCATATCACTGATAGTTGGGGGCCTGTCTCACTAGACATCAGTGGCAGTCAGGGCTATATCACTGATGCAGTGCTCTTGGTTTCTCAACCCTATTATTGTTATGAAAATGACAAACCATGGGAACATTAGTGTAATAAAAATTTGTTTCATGGCAAAATGGGAACAATAGCAGGATTAACAGTAGTCATCATTGCAGAGCTTCACTCTCAATAACCTAAGTGGCTTGCAAAATATATAGTTAGGGGCCTTCGTTCAACAGGCTCATAATATTTAGCATTAAAATGCATTGAAACACCTGCCCTATGCTATGAAACAGGTTTGAGGAGTCGGTGGAGTATCTTTGGTCAACTCTGAGTTCAGCTAAACCGGTTATCTGACACTGGCTCACCTTTTAGTCTTGTAAATTCTTAATGCAATGAAACCATAAGATGCTCCTTAGTCAGGGGTGTGCTCAGTTTTAGAAGTAGTTGAAATCAAAATGAATTTGCTAGAAACAACAGGATCTAGAATTAGAATTTCAGTTTAAGTGACAGGAAGTTGTAATTGGTAAAACAAGAAAGTTCTACTGTGATCTGACAGGTGATCTGACAGGTCACACTTCCATATGAAAAGTATCTAACCTTTCTTTAAACAATGTTTGTATACTCCTTAAATTCCTAGAACAGCAAATTATATTTCCATAGAGAATCATAGAGAATGATAATCAGCCTTTAGTAGGTCAAAGCTTTTTTTCTCTGTTGGTGACCTTATATACAGTTAGGTCTGGAAATAATTGGACACGGACACAAGTTTGATATTTTGGCTGTATACCAAAATATATTCAACTTACAGTAAAATAATGAATATGGGCTTAAAGTGCAGTCTCAGCTTTAATTTGATCAACCTGTACCAGAATGCTGGGAAGAAAAAAGTATGGAGAAGGCTTGGAACGGCTCATGATCCGAAGCATACCACATCATCTGTAAAACACGGTGGAGGCAGTGTGATTGCATGGACATGCATGGCTTCCAATGACAGTGGGTCACTAGTGTTTATTGATGATGTGACAGAAGACAGAAGCAGCCGGCTGAATTCTGAAGAGTATAGGGATATATTGTCTGCTCAGGTTCAGCCAAATTCAGTGAAGTTGATTGGATGGCGCTTCACTTTACAGATGGACTATGACCCAAAACATACTGCGAAAGCAACCCAGGAGTCTTTAAGGCAAAGTGGAATATTCTGCAATGGCCGAGTTAATCACCTAATCTCAACGTGATTGAGCATGCATTTCATATGCTGAAGACAAGACTTAAGGCAGAAAGGCCCACGAACAAACAACAACTTAAGACAGCTGCAGTAAAGGCCTGGCAAAGCATCACAAAGGAGGAAACCCAGCGTTTGGTGATGTCCATGCGTTCCAGACTTCAAGCAGTCATTGCCTGCCGAGGATTCTTGACAAAGTATTATAAATGAACATTTTATTTATGATTGTGTTAATTTGGCCAATTACATTTGAGCCCCTGAAAAAAGGGGACTGTGTATGAAAATGGTTGCAATTCACACAATATTTTTGTTCAACCCCTTGAATTAAAGCTGTAAGTCTGCACTTCAACTGCATCTCAGATGTTTCATTTCAAAACCATTTCAGAGCCAAAATTATGAAATTTGTGTCAGTGTCCAAATATTTCCGGACCTACTGTAACTGTATACCCTGTGCCTAGAAGGCCAATATCCCTGAATCGCCCCTTCTCTGTTGACATTGAGACATTGTTTTTTTGTGGTTACTATTTAATGAAGCTGCCAGTGGAGGACATGGAATTGCCTTTGTTTCTCAGAACAACTATAGACTTTCGAGTTTCAGAAGAAAGTTAATTGTTTCCGGCCATTTTAAGACTGTAATCAAACCCACAATTGCTGATGCTGAAGATACTGAACTAGTCTAAAGAAAGCCAGTTTTATTGCTTCTTTAATCAGACCGACAGCTTTCAGTGGTGCTGACATAATCGCAAAAGGGTTTTCTAATGATCAATTTGCCTTTTAAAATGTTTAACTTGGATTAGCAAACACAATGTGCCATTGGAACACAGGTTGCTGATAATGGACCTCTGCACGCCTATGTACATATTCCATTGAAAATCAGCTGTTTACCACTACAATAGTCATAACATTAGCAATGTCTACACTGTATTTCTGATCAATTTGATGTTATTTTAATAGGCTAATTATTAGCTTTTCTTGGAGGAGGCTATCTCAGGCCAGCCGTCTGGATTATTTTCTCATTCCATTCTCAGCTGTTCCAAAAATTAAAAAAGTGCTGATAGAATGTGCTCGGCTCACCATTTGATTGGCATCTACTTCACTCTGACTGAATTGCCAACTGGAAGTTCAATCAAAGCCTTTTAAATGATAAGTCATTCGTGACCAGAATGAGAGAATTCATTACAAATTTGTTTAAGGACAGTATTCACTCAGCAGATCCTCATGTGGTATGGGATGCATTCAAATGCACATTTAGACGCCACTCAATACTATATTCTGCAACAAATAAGAAAAAATACCTGGCAAGGGAAAATTAAACTGAATACAGAGATAGAGAATCTAATAGTGGAATTAGATAGTAGTCGATGATGATAGTAGTCGAAATGAAAAAAATATACAAAACAAATTAGAAATGAAACAATAAGAAATGGAGTCTATAATTCAGGAACGATCAAAGCTCTCCTATTATAAGATCAAAGCCAACTGAACGGTGAAAAATGTACAATTTATTTTTAAATCTTCATCTCAGGAACTCAACAAAAAAAATCTAAAAAATGCAACAACAGACTGAGTGAGACATGACTCACCTGAAGATGTCTTGGGAGAGACAACAAAGTATTTTTAGGAAATATACTCAATAAAACCTCCACTTTACCCATTAACTGAGGAAAAGTGCAAGGATTTCTTTCCTAATAAACAGGAAGTTAATTTAACATACAGTGGAGATAAAGTCTACACACCCCTGTTAAAATTCCAGGTTCTTGTGATGTAAAAGAATGAGACAAAGATAAATCATGTCAGAACTTTTTCCACCTTTTAATGTGACCTATAATGTGAACAATTCAATTGAAAAACAAACTGAAATCTTTGAGGGGGAAAATAAAAAACTCACAACAACCTGTGTTGTGTTATTAGTTTAAGTGTGCAGACCCTTAAACTAATACTTTGTTGAAGCAACATTTGATTTTATTACAGCACTCAGTCTTTTTGGGTAGGAGTCTATTAGCATGGCACATCTTGACGTGGAAATATTTGCCCACTCTTTGCAAAAGTGCTCCAAATCTGTCAGATTGCGAGGACATCTCCTGTGCACAGCCCTCTTCAGATCACCCCACAGATGTTCAATTGGATTCAGGTCTGGGCTCTGGCTGGGCCATTCCAAAACGTTAATCTTCTTCTGTTGAAGCCATACTTTTGTGGATTTGGATGTGTGCTTTGGGTCTTTGTCATGCTGAAAGGTGAACTTCATCTTCAGCTTTCTAACGGACGCCTGAAGGTTTTGTGCCAAAATTGCCTGGTATTTGGAACTGTTCATAATTCCCTCCACTCTGACTAAGGCCCCGGTTCCGGCTGAAGAAAAACAGCCCCAAAGCATGATGCTGCCACCACCATGCTTCACTGTGGGTATGGTGTTCTTTGGGTGATGTGCAGTGTTGTTTTTGCACCAAACATACCTTTTGGAATTATGGCCAAAAAGTTCAACCTTGGTTTCATCAGACAATAACATTTTCCCACATGCTTTTGGGGAACTTGATGTTTGCTTTTTGCAAACTTCAGCTGGGCTTGGATGTTTTTCTTTGTAAGAAAAGGCTTCCGTCTTGCCACCCTACCCCATTCATATGAAGAATACGGGAGATTGTTGTCACATGAAGCACACAGCCAGTACTTGCCAGAAATTCCTGCAGTTCCTTTAATGTTGCTGTAGGCCTCTTGGAAGCCTCCCTGACCAGTTTTCTTCTCATCTTTTCATCAATTTTGGAGGGACGTCCAGTTCTTGGTAATGTCTCTGTTTTGCCATAATTTCTCCACTTGATGATGACTGTCTTCATTGTGTTCCATGGTATATCTAATGCTTTGGAAATTCTTTTGTACCCTTCACCTGACTGATATCTTTCAACAATGAGATCCCTCTGTTGCTTTGGAAGCTCTCTGCGGACCATGGCTTTTGCTCTGAGATGCAACTAAGAAAATGTCAGGAAAATCCTACTAGAACAGCTGAACTTTATTTGTGATTAATCAGTGTCACTTTAAATGATGGCAGGTGTGTAATGACTTCTATTTAACATGAGTTTGAATGTGATTGGTTAATTCTGAACACAGCCACATCCCCGGTTATAAGAGGGTGTGCACACTTATGCAACCAGATTATTGGGAGTTTTTTTTTTTTCCCCCCTCAAAGATTTTAGTTTGTTTTTCAATTGAATTGTTCACATTATAGGTCAAATTAAAAGTGGAAAAGGTTCTGACATGATTGATCTTTGTCTCATTCTTTTACCTCACAAAAATCTGGCATTTTAACAGGGGTGTATAGACTTTTTATATCCACTGTATATACAAAATGAACAGGGTAAGGAAAAAATATCAGTAGAGGAACTCCTGGAGGCTATAAAATATTTTGAGACTGGCAAGTCACCAGGGCTCGATGGCATTCTCACAGAAGTACATCTCACATTTTTTGAAGAACTAAACAACCCATTATTAGCTTCTTTTAACTACGAACTACCATATCAAGTGTCTAAATTATCAAGTGTCTAAATCAACTCAGCAAGAGGGTCCAATATCAGTACTGCTCAAACAACACCCTGGCGTTAATTTTAAGGACCCTACTCAGTTAAAAAATTGGAGACCTCTTACTCTACAGTGCTGTGACGCAAATGTTTTAGCAAAATGTAAAGCACTTTGAATAAAAAAAATCCATTCCAGAAATAATACATCCTGATCAAACAGGTTTTATACATGGCCAATACATTGGTGACTCTAAATCAATTACTGGAAACAATAGATAAAGTCTGTTTAGATTTTATTTATAAATGTATGACCTATTTCAATTTAAGTAAATCTCTTATACAATGGGTGAAGGTGATGTTTAGTGACCCCAGATATAGAATCATAAATAATGGGTTTTCTTTCAAACAGTTTTAGATTAGGTAGGGGAGTAAAGCAAGGATGCCACTATCCTCGTATTTATTCATAATGCCCATAGAAATTTTAGCTGGCAAAATTAGAACAAATAACAATATTAAGGGTTTGGAAATACAGGGATTAAAAACAAAAGCCTCAATGTATGCGGATGATTCAAGTGTTATCATATCGCCAAATACTGAATCACTATCCTGTCTCATTGAAGATCTAGAACATTTTCTATATGGATTAAAACCCAACTATGGAAAGTGTACCATATTACGCATTGGATCATTAAAGGATACTCCTTTTACACTTCCACGTAAACTTCCAAATAAATGGACTGATGGGGAAGTAGATGTCCTTGGTATACATATTCCCAAAAATATTGAAAATCTTGTTTCTTGTAACTTTGACAGGAAAATTACCACGGTCAATCACATATTAAAACCTTGGACAGGAATACATCTAATTAACTACTGTATGGCTAGTTTACCCTAGTCATCTCACTCGTATTATTCCAGTTCACACATTTATTCATGACACTCCCTATGCCGGGAGAGCCTGTTTTTAAGTCCTGTGAAAAAAGAACATTTGATTTTATCTGGAATGGTAAGCCAGATAAAATAAAACAAACATTTATATAATGAATATGAAATGGGAGGGATCAAACTAATAAATATCAGAGCTTTGAATCAGTCACTTAAAGCTTCAATTATACCAAAACTATATCTGATTTCAAACTGGTTCTCAAGTAGACTAATAAGACAGGCCCATCCCATGTTTAAAGACGGGCTGTTTGCCATGCTACAGATTAAAGTGTGCCATTTTAAACTGATAGACAATGGTACATTATTTGAAACATCAACCTTTATGAATGAATCTATACAAAGCTGGTTACAATTCCAGTTTCATCCCCCTGAACAGCTTGAACAAATCTTATACCAAATTATATGGCTTAACTCAAATATAATAATTGAAAATAAACCAATTTTCATTGAAAAAATGTACAAGAGGGGTATCTTGTTTCTGTCGGGATGAAACAGAAACAATAGATCATCTATTTTGTTACTGTCCTACAGTGGCAAAATTATGGATTCAAGTTCAAGATTGGTTATTGTGTCACAGAGTCACCTTGGAAGTTAGTTTACAGAGAGTCATATTGGGTGACCTGAGAGGCAATGCTCAATAAATTGAAAACATGATTCTTCTCCTTGGTAAATCATTCATTTTCAAGACCATATCGGTGGACGCCTTGAGCCTTGACAGATTCAAATATGTTGTAAAGAATCATAGTTAAGACCGAGAAATATATTGCTGCTGGTAATGAAAAAATTTTAGTCTACTGGGAAAGATGGTTGCCTCTTTGTTATCAAGAGGGATGGAACTTATTAAATTACTAGAATAAAATTTGTGTGTGTATAAATAAGTGTATTTGCGGTCATGTATGCATGTATGTACGTATATATGTGTGTATTTGTGAATAGAAATTATGGAATAATCCCATTGAGATTCCGCTGGTAATCTCGGGAAGATAAACCTTTTATTATACAAGTGTGTCTGAACAGGCAACATGTTTTTTTGTTGCACACCAAGTTTTTGTAGTCCGGTGGCAGTTTTTGGCTCATGCTCTGGGGGACTTCTCCAATAAACTGCGGCATGTGGTTGGTGCACATTTTTTATTGATAAAACTGCTGTATGCTACGGGCTGCTCGAGAAGTACTCCTGCGACATGTATTACATCCTACAGTCCTCCCCGTTATGTGACCTGAAGTGTGGCCAGTGAAGAGGGCTGGTTTGCCAATTACTGGTAAGATCCCAACTGTGATATCGGGACAACCTAAGACAGGCACAGTCGTGCATCTGATCACAATCCACAATATACATAACAGAGGTACATGTGTACACAACCCAGATACTGGATCTGTGCTGAACAAATAGCACAATGACTAGACCTAGAACATGTGGTGCTTTCCAGGTCCCGGGAGGTTGTCGAGTGTCACTCAGACAAATGCACTGGATTCCCAACTGCACACATTGTTACAGTCTCACTGGAGACTGGTGCACCAACCCACGTGCCGATTGTTTTTGTGGTTCTCCTGGAGCGTGGGCCCTCACATCTCCCGGATATAAAAGGGGTGATGCACCACTTACATAGTATTGTGTTTGTTTGTCTGTATTTTGTGTCTTTTTTGTGTGAGTTGGTGTGATTGAGTGTGAAATTATGCATTAGAAAAAGGAAAAAAAGGGGGGGTGCAGAAATTATGCTAATAATGACAGTATTCACCATCGACTTGGTTGACATTAATGACTGATCTGCACACAAAAAATAGCTTTTCTTTACAAAACAAGAACATTTGTAAGCGACCCCAAACTTTTGAACGGTAGTGTACATATATCAAAAGGAGAGAGCCAGGGGAACAGGTTTATTGCAATTTTCCCAGACATATTTTCTTAGATATAGCCCAAATCCATCTGGAGTCAATAACACTGGTTATGTCACAGAAAATTGCTTGGACCAAATGGTTGGAGCTACAAACCCACAGTCCATGTTATCAACCAAAAGAGAACTAAGTAGTCTGTGGAAAATAACGCTCATCAGGTTTAAAAATTACCAGTTGGAGCTAGTGATGGCCATTTGAGGCTTCATTACCGTTCTTCTAGCAGCTGCATATTATGCAAGCAGTGCTTACTCAGATTTTCTTTTTCAAAGTAAAAGCCATCATTGAAATATATAAGGTAATATAGTTAACAATCTAGTCTGTACATTTTATGTTTAATGTTAAATGTTATTTAATGTTATTCAATGCTATTCTTGTCTGTTCTTTTTCACTGACTAGATTGTTAACTATATTGCCTTATACATTTCAATGATGGCGTTTATCGTTACAAAGAAAATCGGAGTGCTGCCAGCATAATATCCTGCTGCTAAAATAACGCTAATGAAGCCTCGAATGGCCATCACTAGTTGGAGCTAATAACAATAAAAATATGCTGTATATCCAGTAAAGTCATGGGCTGATCTACAATGGTAAGGGTGAGCACAGTATGCTCTGAGAAAATGGGCAATGAGGGTAAAAAGTATTTTCTCAAACAATAACATAAACTAAAATTGATAATTTATTTATCAATTTGGATATTGAATAGGCAAAGCAGTAAATAAAGAATATTTATTTTTTCCACATTTTATAGAAAACTTGGTACATTTTGTAGAATCTGCTTTTATGCACAATAACAATGTCTTTCATTGTCATCAAATCATTTTCCATAATTTTTTCAGGAAAGCTACATAGGTCCTACAACTTCATATCACAATACAAAATGATCTATGCAAAATTCAACTTAAAGTTATTGCAAATGTTAACGTTGTACTCAAGGAATTCAGTTATTTGGACATGTACAGAGAGGTCCGGAAATATTTGGACAATGACAAAATTTTTATAAGTTTGTCTCTGTATGCCACCACAATGGATTTGAAATGGAACAACCGAGATCCAACTGAAGTGCATACTTTCAGCTTTAATTCAAGGGATTGAACAAAAATATCATATGAAATGTTTACATTTTTATACACAGTCCCCTTATTTCAGGGGCTCAAATGTAATTGGACAAATTAACACAATCATAAATAAAATTTTCATTTGTAATACTTTGTCGAGAATCTGTTGCTGGCAATGACTGCTTGAAGTATGGAACGCATGGACATCACCAAATGTTGGGTTTCCTCTTTTGTGATGCTTTGCCAGGCCTTTGCTGTAGCTGTCTTCAGTTGTTGTTTGTTCTTGGGGCTTTCTGCCTTAAGTCTTGTATTCAGCATGTGAAATGCATGCTCGATAGGGTTGAGATCAGGTGCTTGACTCGGCTATTGCAGAATATTCCACTTCTTTGCCTTAAAAACTCCTGGGTTGCTTTCGCAGTATGTTTTGGGTAATTGTCCATCTGTAAAGTGAAGCGCCATCCAATCAACTTTGCTGAATTTGACTGAATCTTTGCAGACAATATATCCCTATACACTTCAAACTTCATCCGGCTGCTTCTGTCTTCTGTCACATCATCAATAAACACTAGTGACCCAGTGCCATTGGAAACCATGAATGCGCATGTCCTCACACTGCTTCCACCATGTTTTACAGATGATGTGGTATGCTTCAGATCATGAGCCGTTCCAAGCCTTCTCCATATTTTTTTCTTCCCAGCATTCTGGTACAGGTTGATCTTAGTTTCATCTGTCCAATGAATGCTGTTCCAGAACTGGGCTGGCTTTTTTAGATTTTTTTTGACCGCATGTTGAGGGTTCACAGCAACAGCTTCCAAATGTGAATGCCACACCTGGAATCAACTCCAGACCTTTTACCTGCTTAACTGACAAAGAAATAACGAAGAAATTGCCCACACCTGTCCATGAAACAGCTTTTGAGTGAATTGTCCAATTACTTTTGGTCCCTTGAAAAAGAGGGGCTGCATTTTAAAGAGCTGTAATTCCTAAACACTTCCTCCAATTTGGATGTGTCCTCAAATTAAAACCGAGAGACAATATTCATTATTTAGCCAATAACAGCCAAAATGACAAAACTTTTGTCAGTGTCCAATTATTTCCGGACCAAACTGAAGTGTATTAAACCCAACCTATATACCAGATATTTCACACTCAGTCTACAAATGAACTGACTTGACAAGTGGCTGCCCAAACCCCAATATTGTACATTTCCTGACTGTCAGTTCTATTCAAAACATTGTGTGATGATGTGACTCAACCGAGCTATAATCAGATCTAATTTGCCTATGAATTAATGAAGTATGACAACATAAGCATAGAAAGACAGCAAGCAAAAAACAGACACAAGCTTTGCTGAGGCCTACATCTCTGCTACACTACAACAGTTGGTATCAGGCATTGCCCTAAGCCATTTAGGGAGCACGTCCCTTGAAATTAATGAAAGCTGATATAGTGTATGCATCCAAGATTTGCCACGGTTACATTTTCAATGGCTGATGTGCTCATTGACACAATGCTAATGACAACATAATGTGTTTAGCTATAATGACATGATACTAAAGCTAAATATTTCTCAAATCTATCTACATGTTTACCAAATTGCAACAGATTCATGTAGTTCATTTGAGTGTCCTTCGGGGCAAAATATAGTTCAAAATGACTTGTCATTCCATTGGCGGTTTATTGGAATCCCTTAGAGGGCAGAGTTAAATGACTCAGTCAGTTTCATAAGCAAGGATATCCAAGAGAAATTTGGGTTATCAGGGCATCCCAGTCAATGCTAACTCCAAGAGGAAAGCTGATCAGATCACACATGATTTCAGTCCCACCATAGATGAGACCAGGGTCAGATTTAAGGAGGTCAAAATTCTCTTTTTTGGCACTGGCATGTCAAGTTTGCTTAACTATATCCTGCTTGTTTGAGGGTAGATTACAAGGATGACATGTCATACCCTAACAGGCGCAAATAAACAAGCATTCATTCTAAGATGCTTTCACTTTATGGCAAGACTACTTCTCATATACTTGGGTTCCAGTTGGTTAGTTGTGGACTGGATATGATGGGTGATTGTGACTTCATCCTCGATCACGCATCATATTCAGATGTCCTCATTCCTGATCGGAATACATGGATACATGATTTGGATACATGTCCTACTGAAGCTTGCCATTTTATTTATTTGCTCTGTTCTCCGGTTCCTCATTAGCCAATGACAAGTTTGTGTATTTCCTTTTGCTCCAATGAAATGCCACTCATTCTGTTCATGTTTTGTGTTGGTTTTCAGAGGCATTGCCTTACTGTTAATTCCAGACGCTTTCAAGGATATTTGGTTGTATTTTCTTTTGAGAGACCCAATTTTCCAACAAAGGCTAAGGCTAAGGCTAGGGTTAGGTTTAGAATTGGTTTAGGTTTAGAGTAGGTTTAGGGTTAGTATAAATGTTAAGTTTGGGGTTAGTAGACACTACTTAAAGTGTTACTGATGGTAAGTATTTAATCTGTAGACCATCAATAGACACACTTTTTGGGCTCTCAAAATAAAGTGTTACCGGATGTTTTATTAACTGACCATTTTATGTTTGTTTCTTAAAATGTTATTTTGGTTTGTTCTTAAAATGTTTAGATGGTTTAAATTGTTTTAATGCTCATTCTAGAATTCATTCAATGCACATTCTAGAATTTACTTCTATGATTCACTTCTAGACAATCAGAATATTATGTAACACGTATTCAACAATACTGTAATATACAAAAAGTCACCACCCCCTTTCCAAATGTTCAGCTTTTGTTGCCTTACAGCTTTACACATGAAATCAGACTATGAGCTAACTCTGGAAATGACACATTGTAGTAAAAGTAGTCATAATGTTCATATTTACCAACGGAATTCTCCAAATCAGTCCCCAAATCACTTGCTAAAAGTAGTGCACTAGAGGATAGTGTGGACTTAGGATGCTTTGTTACCCAAGTCACTTGTTTCACTGAACCATCTGGAGGGGCAAGCTTCCAGAAAATTACCTTTAACCGTCATCTCCCATCTCATCTGGTGGATAGACTGTCTGCCTGTAGTAACTATTACCAATGTTCCAGTGCATGTTGCCATGTGTGACTCAGGATGTCTAAATCACTCATTCTTTTAACATGTAATATAGATTCATATTAGAAATGTGTTAAATCAATGGAGTTGAAGTTTAAATAGATGCAGTGGAAAAACATATTTCGATCCATGGAGCAGAGTTAAAATATATTGATTTAAAAAAAAAAAACTTGTTTCTTTGAAAGTATTGACAGGAACTGAGTGCAGACTGTTGGAGATTTGACCTTTCTGAAAATGAGTAGATCATAGTCAAACTGTCTGAAGGATTACAAGCACTTACCCAGGAAAGGTTTAAAGGCAGTAAGTTAATTAAACATTCAATGGATTTGGTGGATTTTTCATATACGTTATATTTCATTTAAGGTTGGGAGAAAATCGACATTGAAAATAAAAAGTCTAGCCTACAAGAGGAAGCATATTATTTGGGAAACCCTTTTGTTTCTGAGTTTGTATTAAATGTGTATGTGTGACGGTTGAAAAGAACACTTAGAGGAGTGACCACTACTTCCTGCTCCTGATAACAAAGAAATCCCTCCTTCACCCATCGAACCTAGATAATGCTTTTAGTCACTGGAGAAAGGAAGGGACCGATCTGTATATGGAAGGGACATTTGCCTCCTTTTTCTTTCCTTTCCATAGTTTATTTGTTACGCATGTCTGATGCCCCTTTTTTGTAAATAAAAGGACACATGTCATTTCTGTATTATCCATTCTCAGTTTTTATTTCACTGTTTAATATATATTTTTAACTGAAATAATTCTCAGAAGAGAACAGGTGTTTTAATCAGTGAATGCTAACATTTTAACAGTATGACAATTAAGATAATGCCGAGTTCAATTATTTCTGTTTAATGTACATTTATTTGTGGCCATGGTATTTGTCCTCACTTCCCTTGATACTGACACCCTCCAACATTCTTCCCAGATAATTTGACTTAAAAGTGTTGATGTGTTGATCTGTTGATGTTTTTATTACTGAAGGTTTTACAAAATAATGAAGCAATATGTTTTCATTTGACGTATTGGTGTATTACCAAAATATATTTAGTTTCCACTGAAATGGAAAATCTTTGGCAATCTATCTGTTACATTTATTTTGATATGATGTAAGTGTAATTTTTATAAAAACTTGGATTTTACTTTTCTGTTACCACCACACATGGCTCTGTGAAGTCCGAACAAGTGCTGCTCTCTGGATGAGATGTGAATGTTCTACAACCCTAAACTAACCCAACCAGTTTAAATACAGTGGGAATGGGAGTAACAAAAAGTAAAGCAAGTATTGGTTATAAATATCAATATCATGATTTGACTTCCTCGTATTGATACATTAACACAATATGCTTGTATCGATATCAAGCAAAACCGGTATCATATTGAATTACTGATATTGGTGTCCTCTCATTTGACCTTACTTCCCTTTCCTATGTGAGTCCAGATGACCTTTGTCCCCCTGGCTGGGATGGTCTAATCTGTTGGCCACAGGGATCACCTGGAGTGCTCACCAAGGTCCCCTGCCCCCTCTACATCTATGACTTCAACCATCAAGGTATAACGATTTAGACACACTATATCCAATGCAATTGCTGCTTCAAGTGTTTATGGTGTTTTGACTTGATGCAAAATTAGATTTTTGTATTTTCTCAGAAAGTTGTAAATAAGGAAATATTCTGTGAAATGACTAACTTACACTTTACATTGAAGGTAAATATTGGATTGGAGTTGAATGTGCATAGTAAAAAAGCAAAAGTGGTGCTCAAGTTGTTTTGCTGAGTTTACCTTTAATGTTTCATAATGTCTCACTTGCTGTAACAATTTAATAAATCTTTTCTATTGTATCAGTTGAAAATATTGAATAACCTTTTACTGTATTTTGAATAGAGTGAGCTCATGCTGTGTTGTCCTCATATGTTATTTTTGCAATGCAATTTGCTAATGGAATTGAGAATGTGTTTGTGTACGTGTGTCCTTGTGCATGTAAACGTCTTTCTATTATGTTCAGGTCATGCGTACAGGAAGTGTGACGTCAATGGTTCCTGGGTTTCTGTGGAGGGGTTGAACCGCACGTGGGCCAATTACTCAGACTGCTTGAGATTCCTCCTACCTGGTCAAGAGGAGGAAAAAGTAATTCCTATCACCCCTATCAACCCTGAATCAGTTATTAGTTAACACATTTTGTGATGGCATGACATGAAGGCTAACTTGCTATAGTGCTCACAGGGTGAGCAATGCATCACATTGTTTAGTACCAGAGCTTCTAACTGAAATTCTAACTGAGATGCGTATATATAAAATATTTAATGGCCAAAGATCATATTTGTGGTTAAATGCATGAAGTACATTTAATGTATTTGGAACACATAAATCTGTCCAAAAACACATTATTTGTCAAATGTTATATATTTCACATGTATTTTAGACTTTTCCACTGATCTTTTTTCCAGTATTGACAGACCTGTAAGATCAATTTTTTCCTAGCAGGAATTCTTCGACCGGCTGTACGTCATATACACCATTGGATATGCCCTGTCCTTCATCTCTCTTCTAGGTGCCATTATCATCATTGTATACTTCAGGTAAGACCACCCTTTATTGCAACAGCTCCACCTTCCCTCCTCTATGAAGGACTGGTGTACATAGATATGGCCTAAAGTAAGAATTTCTACGTTAGGTTTGGTAATGATTGTACTTGTAGAGACAGAAAGGTGGTTGGATCCAAGAGCAGAGCGCAGAATGTTTTATTGGAAATCCAACAAAAAAAACAAGAAGTAGGCTGGCACATAGTCGTAGGGTAGGCAGATCAGTACTCAGGAATAGAATAGACAGGAGCGGAAGTATGAACGGAATAATCCAAAAAATGGCGGTCAGAAAAGGCAGACAGGTCAGGACACTAGGAACATTTTCAGATTCTCTATGAAAAGGAAAACACGGGTTTAGTATAGTTGCACTTATAACAAATGATACCGCACAACTGAAATGAGACAGACCTGAACTGAAAAGGGACCACAGAAAATACACAGGTGGTAAAATTCAGGTGATTGCGACCTGAGGGGAGAGTTGCATTCACGGACACCATGGCCTTGTCTGGGGCCCGAACTGGAGATCGAACAACCTCACTTTTCATCTATTGTTAGCAAAGCATGTGACAAATACCATCTCATTTGATTTGAGGGAGCATGATAGGTTTTTTTTCAGTCTTTTCCTGTGAACAAGTGCTCATTTCAGGAGAAAGGACAGTACTGGGGTGAATTGGCAGATCCATAAGCAATTACAAGAGTCAGATCACTGAACACTGCAGAACAGACACGTGTCCTAGAATCCAGGTTCAACTGAAATAAATGTTTTTCCTCCTCTAAATAACTGTATCAATTGTTGTCACATACTTTATTTATAGCATGTATCTACCGACAGAAAAATGTTTTTAATATATTACGTACAGTATGTACTCTATCAGTCAAGTTATCTCATTTATTTTTTAAAACCCTTTTTACAATAGAAGTGGTCACAAAGTTCCTAAGCAGACAAGCTTTAAACCCCAAAGTGCAAACAATAAGAAGAACAGTGGCAAGGAAAAAGTCTCTAGAAAGGGAGGAACCTAAGATATCTAAGGTATCACAACACTGGGCTTTTTGTCACCATGAGGTTCTATAATATCAATCCATTATCCAAAAACATACCACAAATGATAGACACATTAAAATAATATAAACCCTGTGGTGTTGGTTTAAGTCACTTCCAGCCGAGTTGTAGTGATTGTAGGAGCCCTACTGCCGCAAGTTGGATTTATGCCGTCTGAGGTGGCAAATACTTCCTGGTTGAGGGGGCTGTGTCCCAAGAAGCAGAATAATTTGGTGAGATGTGCATCGGGGAACACGTCTCAATATTCTACACCCCAAACCTGCTGGGGAGTTCTTGCGACCGACATAATCATAGTGGATAATGCTATCCACCACATAAAGGCTCTGGAATGAAATTCTATAAATTCTGTATTTTTAGCAGCTTACAGAGGTTAGTGAACAACGCACAAAGTCCTGCAATGTTACTTGGAAATGAATGCATGCAAAATTATTTTCTTTTGAGGTACCGATGTGTTGAGCGCGGTTAGAGAACTGTTGTTGAACTGTATTGCATTGATTGAATAGATTCCTCTGAGCGTTTTACCCCATCTGTGTGCCATGCAGACGCCTTCACTGCACTAGGAACTACATCCACATGCACCTGTTTGTGTCCTTCATGCTGCGGGCTGTCAGCATCTTCGTCACGGACAAGGTTGTCCACACAAACGTCAGTTTGCAGGAGTTCGACACAGCACTCATGGACAACTACAAGACCATCTCTGCCATGCCCCTTGACACCTTCCAGTTTGTGAGTACATTCGTGTTCTTTCATTTAAAGCTACTGCGCAGTTAAAATCAAACTTAAGGTTGATATTCCAATCTCATTCCAGAATAATTTTGTTGACTTCTTCCATATGTGTATTTCAGATCAAATGTTAAGTTAGGGGGAAAGAAACATCTGAAACCTCTATCTCACACTTAAAAATGTTTAGTACAAAAATGTCTGTATGAACTGTCTTATCTGTAGTGTATGAAAGGATGAGCGGGCCAAATGGTAGCCTACTCACATACTTTTTTATGATTAGTGTACACCCATACCATTCTGTTTTTTGGCTAGGCCTAGATCATTCCTACACAGAAAAGCTTATTTTTAACCTACAAAATTAAAACATTTTAAAAGTAAAACCAATCATATTTTAGGTAATCTTACCTCACATTTCATAGAAATCTGGAAACATTTGGGCTTGATACTTTAAGTTCAAGACCAGTTTTTCTGTTGTATGAAATGCACTATAATAGCTGCTCCCAAGTGTCATCTTAAAGAAAGACAGTTGGGAGCAACACAGCGGGTAATGCATATACACATTGAATAGATTACATTGAATTCAAGACCTGAGACCAACATTGTGGTGTGACCATCTACAGTCACTTTTTATTCAGTACACTCAAAGCGTCTGGTAAATGGTGCCCTTGACACTGGTGGTCTTAAAAAAAGATGGTACCACTTACAACACTGTTGAGGAGTTAAAAGCCAATGATCTCGGTCAGTGCCAGCCCTAGTCTTTTGGGGGCCCTAATCCAAATTTGATTTGGGGGGCCCTTTCTCCCCTAGTGGTCCGAGTCTCACTAGCAGTTTGGGGCCCCCTGGTAGTAGGGGGCCCTAAGTGGCCACTTATGTCGTTTATGCCTAGGGCCGGCCCTGATCTGGGTAAAATGTTAGGAGTAAGCAACAGCTATCAGTGTACTTGGCTCAATCACACTGATATCATTTAAAAGATTTCAATGGTGTGCAGTAAATTC
>JACXGI010000065.1:116965-213549 GCA_016801175.1 Esox masquinongy | reverse complement strand
TGAGGTGTCGGGTGTGCTGTAATCCATTGTATTTATAACAGATTGATAGATGTGAGGTGTCGGGTGTGCTGTAATCCATTGTATTTATAACAGATTGATAGATGTGAGGTGTCGGGTGTGCTGTAATCCATTGTATTTATAACAGATTGATAGATGTGAGGTGTCGGGTGTGCTGTAATCCATTGTATTTATAACAGATGTGTCCATGTTGTGGCATCTTAGTGATCTGTATTCATTGCACTGTCACTGATACTGCTTAAGGGCCTTTGCTTATCTTGCAGATGTCCAGCTAGAGTAGTAGAGGTCAGCTTAATGCTGCATTAATTACAGACCCTGCTGTAACTATGTAACACAATTAATCTCTCACTCAAACTTATCTCTCACTTCTGCACATGCTCTGTCTTTCAGATTCAGCTGAGGTGGATGGCTGTATGTCTGTTTTTCATACTAAGAGGTACGTAAGTCATCAAAAACAAAATAAACATATATTGATTTGTCACACAAATCCACATCTTCCCTTCCTACTCGCACACATGATTCAAACACATACATTAAGATATACAATGTTATTATTGGGATGGTGACCATCTTCTTATTCTTTTGTTTCATACTGAAACATACTGGATCTGAAACCAACAGTTACTATAAGGTTAAAATACAGATTCTAAGTTTTTATATCGGGGTATTGTTTACATGTGGTTTCATGATTTAGAAGTGACAACGCAGTACACATTCCCCCTATTTCAAGACACCAAACGGTTTAGGACAAATTAATACGATATCCTAATTAAGCATGTATGATTAATATGTGGTGTATCCTATAGTATGCGAGAATGTTACACTTTTTGGCCCCATAGCTCTACTTGCTACGGCAGCAGGTTTGAGGTCATTGTCTTGCTGTATGATGAAGCTCCATCTATGAGTATTGAGGCATTCGCTTGTACTTTACAGAGGAGTTTCTCTACACTTACATCTTCAATGAAGACAAATGAGTCAGATATAGTGGCAACCATACATGCTCAAAACATAACAGCCCCTCCACCATATTTCACAGATAAGATGGTATGCTGTGGCCCTTGAGCCATTTGTGTTTTTTTCTCCATCTTATGCACAATCATTTTTGTCTAATCTTTTCACAATGCCTTTTTTCCAAATTTGCACTGTCTTATAGGTACTTTTCAGCATACTGTAACATTTGGTTTTTGACTCATGGTTTGAGTGGTGTTTTACACCTTGTAATGGAGCTCTTGTTCTGCCAGTGAGGTTTAGCAGATGGTGGTTATTGACACGTCCATGCTGACTGCCTGGAGAGTGTTTCAAACTTGTCAGAAAGTGTTTTTCATTATTTTGATGAGCATTCTTCAACCATTCCCTGTAGAGGACCAATTACTTGGCCTCCCAGGTCATTTGTGATTGATGAGCTCCCCAGTGTTTTCTTTCCATTTTTTGATGCTCGTAACACATTCTGATAGATTTATTTCTTCAACTTCATTGACACTTCTTTTTTCCTTATGCTGACAGACACCAATAGCAGAATCTAAAGACAAATGCAAGGTTTGGAATCAAGCTCTAGGCATTGACAGCTTTGTCGATGTTTGATGCCCTGAAATGGGTGTACTAAGTATTGAACATACCTAAAGCATGGGAGGTACTGTTGAGCAAAAAAGGCTCTCTGAAAAATGTGAGTCTTGTGACAAAAAATGGTTCATTATTAGAAAAGTTTTAAACACAGCAGTGATATCTGCTGATCCATAAATCTAATCCTTATATAGACGTTTTAATCTCATGATGTTGAAATGTCCCTGAAAGTAATATAATAGTTCTGTAAGTGTCCAGACAAAGTAATGGGTCTTGGGATGTGCTTGTGCAACAGGGAAAACTTAATGGAAGTAAACAATTGTGTTTTCTTACAATGTAAGGCAACATTTGGGATGGGGATATATCCAGCAATATTATTTATTTATCTCGGAAACAAAAGTGTTTGTTTTAATTTGCAGTTTGCTGGCTGTGAAAGAAAATTGTGTGGCATCCGAAGCAATCAGTCAACTTTGAAACAAGCCATTGTACATTGTGTCGAATCAGTAATGTCTTGAAAACTGAACAGCGGATCCGAGCTCCAGTTTCAATCGAACGATCACTAATTGAAGTAGAAAGACAGAAGAAGGTGAGAGGCCGCTCCAGCTACCGCCCACACCCATTCCTCCCAAATTCCCACTAGGAGGCTGCCCCAAAGACAGCACAGCCACTCTTTAAGAGCTATTTGTTTTGTGATTTTTTCTTCTCTTCTGCAACTGATAAGACGAACTCATCAGCTGTTGAGCTCGAATGGTTGTTTGAGCTCACTCTTGTAAAGTAAAGCGCTGCCGTATTTAGCAGTGTAGTCGGACAGGGGTGTTGGATGACTTTTTCACATTTCTTCCGATTTCATTTATAAATAAAAACTGCCATAGCTAACTGTTGAGATTTCAACTGTGTTGAGATTTTTTGTGCCTTATGATTACGTGGTTATGATCCCATTAGATGTGCGGTCCGCGAATGATTGCTGTCTCTGGTCAAAGAAACAGTGTTTCGTTTCATTCAAACTTAGATGTTGGTTCTTGTTTCTACCAATGTCAGTTAGCCTAAGCTACTGTGTATAGAAACGACCCCAACCGCTCGCTGAAGCTAGCTTGCTATCTGGCTCGTCTATGACTTTATTGTGTAGTAGCAAATGTATTTATTGAGATTGTGTAGTAGCAAATGTATAATGCGTTCGCAGAGGGAGAGGAAGAAGAGTGGGAGGTCGATTTTTATTACAAGCGTTTACACAATGGGAGAAAAATTCAATTATTCCAAGTTACATGAATGTGGTGTCAAATTAAAGAAGTGGATGTGCTCTTTAAAACAAAGTTAGCTTGTAATTTTAATTTGTTCTTAGTTTTTGTGCTATATCTGTTTGTTTCAAATGTGTGAGAAAATATGATTTATTTTGAGAATTCTCAGTAATCTACAGCAGCATTCTAGAATTATACTGGGGTCGTTAGTTACCGGGAATGTAATTTCGGTTATATGAGTGGAGCGGAGCCCCCTAGAGGGGCTTAAGCTCCTAGTGGTTTACCTTAGCCGCGTCAGCGGCCGTACAGAAAACTCATTATGCAAGATGCGACAGCCAATCAGGGTACGCCTGCCCCTATATAGGACCCGTGAGCCCAGAGAACGCCCTCCCGAGTTATTCAGCAACATACTCGTGGGACGGCAGGGCAACAGATCTAGGGGGCTCCGCTCCACTCATATATCCAAAGTTACATTCCCGGTAACTAACGTTATATGTTGTGGAGCTCCGCCCCTTTGAGGGGCTTTAGCTCCTAGTGGTTCACGGCGGAGCGAGCGAGCCAAGGATGTACTCCCTGCCGGACCAACCAGCACAACTCGCAGGGTCCAGTTAAAAACCGTCCCCTAAAACCCCAAGACGAAACATCCCCGGAAGCTGACAAGGTCAGAGAAGGGATAATCGAAATGTGTAATGATGAGAGATCCTCCCCCCAAGCTGACCTATGAACACATAGGCTATCCCAGGGAGAAGGGATGTTGAGCTCAAGTGAAAGGGAAACGTATCCCTTCCACCAAAGCACAACAAAAAAACACTCACGCACCACACATCACAAGATGATGTGCATGGGGATATATAAAAAAATGACAACACAAGGGAAGCCCCAAGGGGGAGGCAAACCTATGTCTAATGAATTGTCACACAGTGACAATACCCCTGACCCACGCAAGCTACGAAGTTCTGTAGTGCTAGGTAGAGAATGAAACAAGGCAGCAAGATATCCCCTCCAAAATTCAGAGATCCCGGGCAGCTGCGCCGAGAACTGAATGGACAAGGGATGTGGGAGACCCATCCAGTAAATAGAAACGGACAAACGCCGAAGGCGACGGCCACGATGCCGCGGCGCAAATGTCCTCTACTCTGATCCCATGGAAAAGAGCAGAGGAGGCTGCAACACCCCGCGTGGAGTGTGCACGAAGACCCTCCGGAACGACAGAGCCAGACGCCCCGTAGGCCAAGGCGATGCAGTCACAAAGCCAGTGGGAGAGACGCTGCTTAGAAAGCGGACGACTCACTCGGGAATCCGAATAACAAATAAACAATTGAGGAGTCAGTCTGATAGACCTGGTGCGCTCTACGTAAAGAGCGAAAGCGCGGACAGGGCACAGACAGTGGAGCCTCTCGTCCTCCGCACGCGAGTGCAGGGGAGGGAAGAAGGCCTGTAAATCAATAACCCTAGATCGAAAAGAGCTGGTGATGATCTTGGGAACAAAGGATGAATTAGGCCGCAGCGTAGCGCGTAGCGCAGCGTAGCACTTCTTGGCCCTTGACCAGGTCCGAGAAGTGAGTCAAAACCAACAGGTCCGTGCCCAGTTCCAGCAGGTTGATGTGGCGAGGGCCGGGAGGCCACATGCCCCCGACAGCCTGACCCTGGCACACACCACCCCATCCGTGAAGAGAGCCATCTGTGAACACCTGAACGCACTCTGACACCCTGCCCAGAGGCGAGCCCCGAGAGAGCGCTAGGGGGTCTCTCCAAAAGTCCAGGTCCGTTCGCAGGTGAGCTGGCAGAGACAACGTCCGGTCCCGATGCCGCACGGGGTCGACCCGCTGGTGAGGCCTGTAGGCTGTGCATGTGCAGAAGACCCAGGGGGACTATTGCGTGTGCCGCAGCCATCATGCCCAAAAGGGACATGATGGCCCAAACCGGATGCCTGCAGGGTTGCGCGGCACATGTTGAGGGCAGAGAGCAGATCGAGAGCACGCGTGTCCGAAATGCACACCCTCATCATGCACGTGTCCATGACCAGACCCAAGTAAGAAACCCGCTGGGCTGGTCTCGGCGCACTCTTCTTTCAATTCACAGAGAGTCCCAATTGCGTGAGAAGGGACACCACTCGGAAGGTGTGAATCCTGGCCAGTTCCAGGGATGATGCTAAAATCAGGAGATCGTCCAGATAGGCTAATATCCTGATGCCTTCCCTGCGTAGGGGCTCCAGTGCCGCCTCCAGACATTTGGAGAAGGTGCGTGGAGCCAGGACGTAGCTGAACGGAATCCTCGTATACTTGTAGGCCCTGCCCTGAAAGGCAAACCGGAAAAACTTCCTGTGTCTGCGAATGATCAGGACATGGAAGTAAGCATCCTTGAGGTCTATGCTCAAACAGAAATCTCGCGGCAGAAAGGCGAGTGGTGGTGAGCATACGGAACGGCCGTTTGGCTTTGTGCACATTGAGATTGCACAAATCTGAGATCGGCCTCAGTGTGCCACTGTGTGTCCGGCGCTGGCGCAAACCGTCAGAGCCTGGTTAAGGTGGAGGATAGCCTTAAAGTTCCCCGCTATCTCTTCGACGTCACGTGACGACGGAGTAGGTGAACGGTCCAAAATATGGGAAGCTTGTGATCCCAGGACGTAAGCTTTGTCCCATAGCTGCCCTGAATAGTGGTCCTTGGTAGACGGCAAGGCAGGCTTCTTCCCCGACCACCCCCAGCAAAGCAGGAAATGCACGGCTAGCTCGGGCTCTAGAGGAGGGACGGCCGAGCTAATGGGAGACTGCCTACCGTTGGCTCTGGTGAAGGTAGCGTAGGACTTAACCGGAGCTCTGGCAGAAGCTGGGGAGGACCAGGAACCCTCGGCGAAAGCTTTAAAACCACGGACCTCAGGCGCTGGAGAATCCACTGGCTTGACACGTTCCGCCCAGGAGCCAAAGGCCATGTCGGAGGGTTCCTTAGGCGTAGGCAGAGGAGGCAGGGGCAGCTGAATACGTAGCGCTGCTCTCTCAATCATGCCCGCGAACTCCACGCGGAGAGGGGGCGGGTGGAGGGAAGCAGCAGAAGAGAGGTCATCCTCTAGTTCTCCCTGGAGAGAGGGAGAAGCGTGAGACCAGCCACCACAACCCACGTGGGAAGGGAGCGGGTCTTTCTGAGTCAGAGGAGTCGAGTCCTGCGTAGGAGAGTCCTCCTCAGACATCTCATCGTCGTCACTGCTGGAATCCAACATGGCGGAGACGTCCACTTCCTGTTCAAAAAAGTTTGCCCTCTCTACACGTGTAGAGAAGGACAAAGCAGCACAGGAGGAGCAGGCCGGGGAGTCGGTGAGACCCTCGGTAGCGTGGGCCGGTCCCAGGCAGGAAACACATGAGTATCCTGATCCGGTGACAAGTCGGCGCAACAGCATGCGGCGGCGAAAAACTTCTTCATGTTGAGACGTCGAACTAAAGAATGCCGACGACAAAAATTCTCAGGCTGAAGCAAAGGAAATAAGTAATCAGTAGAACTCAGCAAGCATTTGCTGAATAAAAAGGTAGGGCGTTCTCTGGGCTCACAGTTCCTATCTAGGGGCAGGTGTGCCCTGATTGGCTGTCGCATCTTGCATAATGAGTTTTCAGTACGGCCGCTGACGCGGCTAGGGTAAACCACTACGAGCTAAAGCCCCTCTAGGGGGTGGAGCTCCATGACATATAACTAAAGGGTTAATAAAACGCCATACAGGGCCTTAAACGTTTGTAATGTGTCTGTTGCCTGTCTCTTGCTGTTTTAGTATAAAATGAGTATCATTTCTCAATGCTGAAAGTAATACACAAATTCCCTAAAATAAAATCTGGGAATACTGTGCCTTGCAAAAAATTCTGTCCCCTGATCAACTGTCTTATTTTGTTGAATAACATTTAAAAAAGGTGTTATCTTAAAATATGTTTTACGTCAATTTTAAAACACTGAAACTAAATTTTTATAAGGTAACATTGGGTTTATAATGGGAAATTCTTGTAAGAAAAAAATGGACATTATGTTGCTTGCGTAAGTACAGTATTCAAGCTCTGGTAGAGCCACCTTTCACTGCAAAAACAAATGTAGGTCTCTTGGATTTAGCTGCCTATTCGCTGCTGTTGAGAAACATCCCTACATCATGATGCTGCCGGAACCATACTTCACTGTAGGGATGTGAGACAATTGGCAAGGGGTCTAAATACCTTAGCAAAGTACTGTATAAATATACTTTAACCTCATAGTAATCTTTTTTTTAAAGGGACAGTTTGTCCAAAAATTATATTTTTCAAAAAATTCACTTGCCAAAAGTTAATCAGGAGTCACTTTTTCTAACATCCATTATTCAGATCTGTCTCAGGCTGTAATTAGCGTTCTTAGCGTCGTCCAATTTCATGAATGAAGACTGTTCGTCCCACTACAGCATAGCTGCATTGCAAGTGGAAAACTACTCCAACACTTCAAATTACAGTTAGTAATCTGTCGCGGTAGCAAGGATTTTTTTAAACTGTACACTGACCAAACAGCCGGCGGAATTTGATCAATCCAAACTGGCACTAGCAAACTATTTCTTATAGCCACTCAACACAGCTTCTGTCCTTCGGCAATGACATCATCAGGGTGGGAGTGAACTTTAACCTCCAGAAGCTACGTGAGGTGAGGGGTTCTCTAGCTGGCCCATTACAGTGAATATCATCGGTGGACATCAGTTTTATTTTTATCATTGTGGAAAATGCCGCGATCGTGTTTTGTTTGCAAAGAATGGATACAAGGGACCTAGAAGAGGAAACTTGGTGTTTCCCTCATTGCCATATCTTAATCCAGACATGTGACATTTCATTCTACCATTATTGACGTACGATTTTGTTAGATTTAACTTAATCGTATTTAGTTATATATCTTGTAAAAGCTGCTTGAGTGGTTAAATAAATGAAATCATATACATTTGGTGTCTACCATTGTCTGATTAGCTTTGTTGACATCAATTGAATAGAAAAGTTTAGCTTTGAGATAAAGCCTCCGGGTCAACGTTTGTGCACCAAAAACAATGGACCAGATGGTAGGTTTACATTCCAGGGGTTTAGCAGATTAGCTGTGTTCAGATACACATGATTGAATGAACAGGGATGAGACCGTTTTGCATGTTGCTCATCATACTATAGATGCAAAAGCATCATCTTTAGTCTGATTTACAACAGGCCTAAACAGTGCATTTTGGATGTACAATCACGTTATGAAACTTAGAAACTAAAATACGTTCATCAGATAAATGCCTGCCTGATCGGCTATGTCCAGCAAAGTATAGCAACATAGATTACTGCTTGAATTACAACAGAAAGATAGCACTTTTGACTATACACCGCGTTCCAAATTATTATGCAAATGATATTTTACACTGATTTTCCTGAACAGTCGATGCAAATGACAGTCAGTATAATTTTCAAGTCATCAACCGTTAGGGTATAAGTCGAATTTCATTGAACAAACCACCCAATGAAAACAGTACTTTTTCAAAAATAAAAAACTCAAAATGCACTGTTCAAAATTATTATGCACAACAGAGTTGCAAAACATTTTATAGGTTGTAAAGAACTGAAAATGGTCATTTGTTGAACGTGCAGCATTAGGATATTTACTGAAATCAAAAGCTATTTCAATCAAACACATCTTAACAGGGCAAGTTACATGTTAACATAGGACCCCTTCTTTGATATCACCTTCACAATTCTTGCATCCATTGAACTTGTGAGCTTATGGAGAGTTTCTGCTTGAATTTTTTTGCAGGATGTCAGAATAGCCTCCCAGAGCTGCTGTTTTGATAGCCTCCCACCCTCATAGATCTTTTGCTTGAGGATGTTCCAAAGGTTCTCAATAGGGTTGAGGTCAGGGGAGGATGGGGGCCACACCATGAGTTTCTCTCCTTTTATGCCCATAGCAGCCAATGACACAGAGGTATTCTTTGTAGCATGAGATGGTTCATTGTCATGCATAAAGATGATTTTGCTACGGAAGGCACAATTCTTTTTGTACCATGGAAGAAAGTGGTCAGTCAGAAACTCTATATACTTTGCCAAGGTCATTTTCACACCTTCAGGGACCCTAAAGGGGCCTACCAGCTCTATCCCTATGATTCCGGCCCAAAACATGACTCCGCCACCTCCTTGCTGATGTTACAGTCTTATTGGGACATGGTGGCTATCCACCAACCATCCACTACTCCATCCATCTGGACCATCCAGGGTTGCACAGCACTCAACAGTAAACAAGACTGTTTGAAAATTAGTCTTCATGTATTTCTGGGCCCACTGCAACCGTTTCTGCTTGTGAGCATTGGTTAGGGGTGGCCAAATAGTAGGTTTATGCACAACTGCAAGCCTCTGGAGGATCCTACACCTTGAGGTTTGCGGGACTCCAGAGGCACCAGCAGCTTCAAATACCTGTTTGCTGCTTTGTAATGGCAGTTTAGCAGCTGCTGTTTTAATCCGATGTATTTGTCTGGCAGTAACCTTCGTCATTGTGCCTTTATCTGCACGAACCAGTCTGTGCTCTGAATCAGCCACAAATATCTTTACAATACGATGATCACGCTTAAGTTTTCGTGTAATATCTAATGTTTTCATACCTTGTCCAAGGCATTGCACTATTTGACGCTTTTCCGCAGCAGAGAGATCCTTTTTCTTTCCCATATTGCTTGAAACTTGTGGCCTGCTTAATAATGTGGAACATCCTTCTTAAGTAGTTTTCTTTTAATTGGGCTCACCTGGCAAACTAATTATCACAGGTGTCTGAGATTGATTTCGGTGATCCAAAGAGCCCGGAGACACAATACCATCCATGAGTTTGATTGAAAAACTAAATATTTAATGTTTATGACACTTAATTCCAATTTGCATAATAATTTGGAACGCGGTGTAAACACAGGAAGATCCCGTTTATTTGAAATGTTTATTTGAAATCATTTATATCGTGAAACTTACAACTTTTTTCGAAGAATACAACATCGTCATGTTCTTTGAGTTAAACAACAACAATATTCTTATTTTGGAGTATTTTAGAGTTGTTTTCCGCTTGCAATGCAGCTTTGCTGTAGTGGGATGAATAGTTTTATGAATTTGGACATTGCTAAGAACGCTATTTACAGGATGGGACAGAGCTGAATAATGGATGGTTGAAAAAAATGAAACTATGTGCATTCTGTAATAACTTTTGGTAAGTGGATTTTTAGAAAAATATGATTTTTGGACAAACTATCCCTTCAAATCCCACATTTTGGTGTGTAGAGCCAAAGGAAGAAGAATACTTCACTGTCCCAATATTTATTGAGGGCATTTTGCACACAAGATACAACACTCTTCTCAAACTAAAATATGTTTTAAGAATCCTGAGCATTTCGAACAAATGTATCGATAGTTTTATATAACCTCTTCTGAACCTCTTTATCAACAGCTAAAAATGATTCCTTGATTCCACAATCAATTCTGTTTCAGAAACGATTTCCCTGATAGGAGATTGATTTAGTGCTAACCATGACATTTTGCTTGTGGGAACCCTGAAGGCCCTTAGTGGGCATGTAGTGATTCATCATGGAGAGGATCATCGAGTGAGTGGGTACAAAGCCTTGTCTGTCCTATCTACCAGAGCCAGGACAATCAACCTCTTTGTTGGCCAAAGCATAGGCCTTCATGACAATGCTACATTGCCCTACTCACAACACTGTTATTATGAGAGACTCTGAATACATTCACACCAGTCTAACTCCTTCTGCATCTCCTTCTGTCTCTCCCTCCGACAGACTGTGTAGACACATTTTCAACTCTTGCTACTGCAAGGAATACATTACTCAAGTGTTGTACAGAGTAATTGCATCAGTAGTTCTTATGTTTTGTGTCTCCAACTTGCTTGTATTGTGTAATGAGTTGTTCAGGTTTTACCCAACTGCTTTGTTAGCTTAATTCTTGAAAAACCATTTGATTTCTGTCAACAGGGTCCCTTGCTCAGAACCCTAACACCACATCCAACAACCAACTGCTGAAAGTGTCACTTGTGGCAAACGTTTCAACCACATCCTCTCCAGCCCAAATCGGTACAGTCCGCTTTGTCATTTCTAAATTATGACACATTTTTCTCATACTTGTATCTAGCTTTAATACTTATCTGTAGTTTTCCAGCCACGATGACTCACCATTCATCACATGGATTTCACTCTTAATAGGACTAGCTTTAAAATCTTTTACACCAGCAGGATGAATGGAAATCAATGTCCATATACCATGGGCAGCTAGTGCACCGATGTTTGTAATTGTCCCCTTCCTAACTAGTTACAGTTCAGTGCCTCTAATCAATTTTACAGTCATCCTTGGCCTATGGTAGAATTCAGACTTATACTATCCTATCTGCCCCCTTAAACAAGGATAGGGCATTTGCCTCTGACTTTATCAATGTCTCCTTTTATCTTTAAGATGAGAAAATGGCCACCACCAAAGCCAGCCAGACCACCTCTGGACCTCAAACTGTTAACACAACAGTTGGCACTGACCTCAACAATGCTCCCACAGTGAATGTCACTGGATCAGGTAGATACAGAAACAAATCTGGAATTTCCTACAATGATAAGTTGACAAAATTTTTACCCCAGAGACCAAGGCCACACTTCTAACTCAATGTCATCTGCTCTATTTCTCTCCTCAGCTCCCACAAACAAGTCAATAACACCTACGTCTAAGTCCTTAACTATGACAGGTAAATGACAAATCTATTTTTCCCTTGCTGACATTTTAGGAATGACTGGCTTCCTGAAATTTAAACACTCCTATTAGTAGTTCCGAAAACACTATGGTGAAGGGATTGCTGTGCTATCAAGGCTCTCCAAGACCCAGTTCTATGTATTTTACATTAAGGGTGCAAACAACCTTAAACCTAATTACCGAGCTAATTACCAAACGTTAAATTCCCATTCCTTGTTGAGAAAGACACAGTGGAGTACATCTAGTTGCTGCTGCTTCTGCAACAGCTAATGGGGATCCTAATAAAATACCTAAACCTACTGGATTTTACAGCACCAGACAGGAACACCACTGAAATACTTTAAAGTGTCATTAAACCAACCAATTTCCTATGAGAGTCTTGCCATTGTAATATGCCGAAATTTCAATAAAAAAAGGCATTGGAACATAAAAGGAATGTACCTGGAATTTAATGAGATGTAATTATGTATGGGTCCATATGATAGAGATAGTGTGTCAATATGCTGTCAGAAAGAATTATGTGAAAGTAGGAGTAGGTACGGTTCAGCATTATGAAAATGGTTATTATTAGACACACAAGGAGTTATAGGATAGTGCTGTTAAAATATATATAAATCTGTAAAACATTACATAAATCAATCTCTCTCTGTCTTTCTGTCTGTTTGTCTGTCTTTGTCTTTCTCCATTCTTTATGGCCCATAGTGACACCATCTCCTACCACCTCTGGAAATACAGCCAACAGAAGTATGTGGTGGTACAGTAGATATGCACATCCCTGTCTATTCCAAGATGACAAAACACATATATGGAAATATAAGGTGACTGCATAATGGTATGTATTTCTCCCAGTGCTTTATATCACCAAAATCAAGAAAAACATTTTTTGCCTCCACAGACTGATTCCTGAGGTTACATTTCTCTACATTTATGCTCCATAGGTATCATAGAATAGCTTCAAATGTGTGCATCACTTAAAAACTGTTATATCCGAAGTATATCCACATTTTTGGGGCATTGTGGTCTTCCCAACATATTGTATATCATGTTGCGGGAGTAATTCAACATGTACACCACATGCATTTTCCACATGTATTTTCTTAATGATGTCCTTATTCTAGAAAATAATTGGTGAGTACTGGGGAGGCCAGCTCCTGAATTTCTGTGACACTTGGGATTTATATATCGGAGGACTGTTGGCACAGAAAACATAAACATTTAAAAATGTTGGCCATCATGATGAGGAATGTTTGTGTAAAATCTTTCAACATCTAATATCATATCCAGCAACTTGATGAATCCTTCTGTGAAGGCAAAACTTTGATTGGTGCAGGAAATAAAGCACAGAGAGAAGCATATACCACTGTGCGAATACTTTCTTGTCTTCCCAATACCACCAATAGAACTCAAGTGTTGCCTGAGGTAACCAAGCACATAAAGGGGCATTTTACCATAGATTAACTAGTTAATGTTCTAATTGCTAATGTTAGCAATAATACATTTGCCCTAAGCAGTACAATGAAGTTAATTTTGCTGTTTTAACCTGCAGCTGGCATCAGCTATCTTTTTCAATTGATGAGCACAAAAAATGTTGTAGTCTTTGACATAATATGCAATCCTTCTGTGAGATGCTAGAAGATACTTTCCTGAACCTTCTGGGAGATACTAGGATAGGGCAAGGCCTTTAGCACTAATCTGCCCTCCCAAAGAAAACATGGTAACATAGAAAAATGCCATCCATGTCCAGAGAATGCTGTAAGAATTTTTCATGCATCATGTCTAAATGGACCAAAAGACTGAAGTTGATTTAGAATCAGAACAAGGAATCCTTATAGATTTTTTCAACATGATGCATGAAACATACTAATATTGGTACCATGAGAGGAATAGAATGTGTTTCACAAATGCCACAAAATATTGGTACCAATATTATGTATCTTTTCTTTTTTGTAAGCATTTGGAAACCATGCCAGGGGAAACAAACCTAGGCATGGATTCCAGCCATACTTTCTCCATAGACCACATGCAGTGTAAAGACACCAAGGTGTCATTGTGTAATTGGGTTGAACTATCCCTTTAATTACCATAATGCCATTGTTGCAGGAATTTAGGCTACATCCATATTATGCTATAGACTGTCGTTACATAAGTGATTTTGTATGTTTCTGTGATCACAGATAAGAGTTGGGATGACCCTTTCAATTATGGTAAGAGGCTTAATTGTAATAGCATCATGTTCAAGTGTCCATACACTGGTCAACCAATCAGCTAAAATCTATTTCCCAATACAACAATACCTCCAAACATGGGTAACATTATTCTGTGTGTCTTTGTTCAGACTACAACTACCTTCGTACTGTTGGGTTGTCGATCTCAGCAATCCTCTTCATCCTGGGAATCATGGTCATTTGCTGTAAGTAAAAAAAACATCCACTGTCTCTGTCATTTGGCTCTTGTCTCTATCATATTTACACATTACTATGTGTCCTTATTCTTATTACAGTACTGTTTTCATAAAAGCACCTCTTGTTATCTTCCTCTTTCTCTACACAGGTGGTAAACGAAGATGTATGTGGCCCAGGTGCCATACGTGCAAAGGAAAGTGAGTAATTCTATAGCGACATACAGCTCCGGAAAAAAATTAGGAGACCACTGCACCTTTTTCTTACCTTTCCAAAAAAGTCAAAATGGAAGGTTTTGACTGAGGAACAGAAGGGTTAAAATTAAGAGACCACTGCAAATTGAACACTTCTGTTCCCACCTCAAAACCTTCCTTTTCGACTTTTTTGGAAAGGAAAGAAAAAGGTGCAGTGGCCTCTTCATTTTTTCCGGAGCTGTATATTGATGTGACACACATGACATACGCCCAGACTAAGGCATGTCACCTTCAGCTATACATATAACAACAGGAACAACTGTGGCTAGGCTTATTTGGTTGTGACCTCATTATGGAATACATGCTCATTATACGACCGCATCTGTATTAGATGTGTTCTAATGAAGTGACTGAGTGTAAATGGACAACTCAACCAGTTAAGTAGGCTGTGGACAAATGGGCTGTATAAAAACATTTTGGCTGTGAACTATTAATTCATCATCTACATTTCTTTAAATGTGTTTCTTCATTGTCTGCTTACTTCATGTTAGCAACATTCAGTTATTCACCCTTAATAATTGATCCTGTAAAGGTTGACATTAAATTGACGTTGTGTTGACGTTATGTGTGTTTCCCAGGTCATACCAAGTGGCCAGAATGCACTGATGGGAGGATATGAGGTGGTGCTACTGAGTGGACAAGAAACCGAGTTAATCAGGAGGACACTGGGAAAAAACACAGAGTTTATTCCTGCCCCTAACATTCTTCATCCAGATCTTGACCTGATCTTCTCTGTCTACACTTACAGTAAAATATCTGCTGAAAATCAGATCACAATATTTCTCCATAATCAGCTAAACCTGCTTAAAAAATATTGGCACAATCAGAATATGAACACGATCAGAGCAAAGTACACATGTTAAAAGCAGGTATAAACAGAACTCATGCAACAGAACATGTCCAGTCTGTGTGTGTGTGTGTGTGTGCGTGTGTGTGTGTGTGTGTTTGCCTGTTTGTGCGGAGGATGGAAAGAAACTGTAAAAAAGGTTTCATGTGCCTTTCCCACTGACTGTTAGTGCAACTTACACAACATTAAGACCTAATAAAATGACCCCCTCATCACTGTTCTAAACACATTTTTTATGCAAGTTTAATTAAACTTTGTTTCTTTGTATATTTTCGAATGCTTGCAAAATGTTACAGAACACATAAATAGATGTTACATAGCTCTAAGGCGCCCCCAAGAGCATTGTGAACAGTACTGAACATTTCATGCCTGGTTTTTAACATATTATCATGTATATTTTGTCTGTACATTTGTCCACAATGTTAGGACATTTTCTGTAATATATTACATATTTGTCCTGTTCATGTTCTCGTTTTCATAGATATTATGGAGCTCCATCATACTTCTGACAGCTTAATCTAGCTGAACAAT
Organism: Esox masquinongy; assembly: GCA_016801175.1. Taxonomy (NCBI): domain Eukaryota; kingdom Metazoa; phylum Chordata; class Actinopteri; order Esociformes; family Esocidae; genus Esox; species Esox masquinongy. Next base: position 197,982 of record JACXGI010000065.1, on the reverse strand, counting down.
CCACATAGCCAATATTACATGCCCACAGGGATAGTACAATCTTAAGAGAGAACCTTTGCTGTTCTACCTTAAACAGACACATGAAGGTCAAGAAAGAGAAAAAAGCTGAATCACACTAACAAATAAGGAATAGTGTCATACTGTTCATGTTAATCTTTTTTAAATGTTATTTGCAATACAATATAAATTCATAGAAAGTCTGGCTGAATAAGAAAAATCTCAGTCATGTTTAAATCCACATCTTCCACATCTATCAAAAAGCCTGGTCAACTCTATCCAAGCTGTTTCTATGAAAACATTTAAGTCAATTCCACAGATACAGCTGAGCCTAATACAAGCCAAATAATAAAATGGCTCTTAAAAAACAAGCCCACATCTTAAAAAATATCTATGAAGTTCAATCAGGATGCAAAAATAAAAGCAGTTTATTTCCCTTTCCTGTACTGTACAACTTAGAGACTAGTTGCTGCATGTTCTTTTCTCAGAAAAGTCCCTGACATAATGGCGATGTTATCATTTTTTACGCTTCTCAGTGGCTTTAACTGTACAATTTACAATTTAAATTAACAGAGCTCTAGTCTGGACCATAGTAGTTTCATACTATACTGTACCAGCTCCGTGTTGGTACGTCTCATTGGGAAGGAAACACATGGAAAGAAAGTGTAATAAAACACAATTAATGCCAAAATAATCATACTGTTGAGTAATCCCAGTCCAAATAATTTTCAAGTAAAAAAGGGCTGTGCAATAATACAAGTAGAGCAGCAAGATGATAAGCCTTTTAGTTCACATCTCATTACAAAATACACTCAGAAAACTAGACATAAGAACTGTCATTACTAATTTATTGAAAAATGTTACTATCGCATGTCACAATCTGTTAATGATCCAGACCAATGATTAAAATGACAGCATGTGCTTAAAAAATATAACTAAAATATAATTTCAATATTGAGGTTACACTGACATCTCATAAAAACACAATACAATAAACAAAGCTGCTTAAATCTTTTAAATTTATACACATTTGTGTGAAGTATTGCTGTGCAATTGTTTGGTTTATGACTGATTCAAAACACTTCCATTAATGTTTTATATAGAGTACTTTAGACTGCAGAAACAAAATGGTTTATACAGAAATCCTATTTAATAGTGCTAGACTACTCACAGCCCTGTGACCAGCATATCTGATTTGTAGATATATGTTGTTTTCAGGAGAGAAAACAATGTCAATATAAAGTACACAGAATACTAAATAAAATGTGTAATGTATTTATATTATTTTATAAAGGCCTGCCGGACTAATTATCTTAAGTCAATCCATTTTTACACAATCACCCCAAACCCAAATACCTGCAGACTTCAAACACGCACAAACACAACACTGTATGCAGTTAGAACATGTATCTAACAATTAGCAACAACAGCTAATAATTCACAAACAACCCTAATTCACAAACAACCCTAATTCATAAACAACCCTAATTCACACACTTAAACAGATTGGGAAAATTATTTTTGAGTGAACCAGGTAATCCAAAGTCAGATAGAGGCTCTAATAAGACAAAGTTGTCTGTTTACTGCCTGGAACCCAGCCAACCCCCCCCCCCCCGCTGATGACATTACAGCAGTGAGGTTGAGTGGAGGAAGACAGTGGGTATGCTGTTTTGACAGACCCAGTGATTCCTGCACTAACATCACACTAAAGCGGCTGTGGGCTTTGGCGTAATTGTCACAAACTCAGTCATGCCAAAGCAGATCATGTCCACCTTCCTCAGTCATCTGACCCCTGTCAAAACAACTTCCTTTTACTGTTATGCAGAGTAAGAAATAAGCCAGGCAGCACCTTGGCCCTAAAACATGTATTTATGGAGCACAATAGATTTCCACTTTATTGAAAAGAATGAGAGGGAGAGAAAGCGACTGTGGAATGACCCTATATGAATGAAACATGGTGGGTATTTCCCCAGTCCTCCCCCCACCCATGCACTTGATTCTCTCGATTTCAACCCCTTACATTCCCTTCCAGGCACTAAAGTACTCATCTGCCTATCCTCATCCAGCCAAGAGCTATTTACAATTTGTGACGTGTTGGTTGTTTGGACCGAAAGTGATTAAAACAGAAAAAAGTGGTGTTGAAGGGTTTAAGAGAAAAGAACAATCATGCACAGAGATCTATTAATTATATGCCTTACAAGTGGGTGTTCAGACAAACCAGACTGTTTTTTTTCCATCCGTTTCTTCTTCTTTTCAAAGATGAAGAAGTAGAATAAGCTTTAGCATTCTACAACTTTGGCTGTTATCACCATGGGGCTGAGGAGATGTCAAAAAGGTGAATGGGAAATTTTAGGTTTTGGGTGGTTTTGGGTGGATTAAACATATTTCTCTCATTTAAACAAGACTGATCAGTTTACCAAAAAAGACAGGAAATTTATCACAAAGAACTAAAAATTGTTTTTAGCAGGATATCTGCTCTCTAAAATATACTTTTGGACAGAATTCTTGGTTACATTTGGTCGCGTTCATTGGCTTCAGGGTTTGTCAATACAATCCAATGAACAGTGTTAGAGATATTGCTACATGTCCCAAACATAAACGTGCACACATACTTTGGACTATCTGTGGTAGAAATAAAAAAAGACAAGACAGAATAGAAAATAGAGTTACACTTGCTTTGTGAGGGGATTGACCCATGACACATTAACAGACAGTCCCAGATAGCAGAGGCGAAACAAGGAGGAAGTGGTTTAGTAAGGGCAGACTTGTTTGCAGTGTTTATCTTCCTAAGCCAGAGGACTGGATGGTGTAGAGCTCTGTTCATTGGTTCTCCTGGGCAGGCTTCCAATGGGACAGCAACACTATCATGTGGCTAGACCGTTCCTTTCAATCCCTGTTCTGCAGGCACTGTGTAGATTCTACAGATGGAAATGGAGAGGAGAAAATGTATTAATGACACTTCTTTCCTTGTTAAAGGAATAAGGTGATGTAATAATTCATAAATGTTGAACGTATTTGGAAAATGTACATAAAGTTAAAAATGATTACATATTCTAGAGATTTCGAGATTTTATTTAGATCCTTTCAGTGAGACAGGCTGTTTGCATTAATACATTTAGAAGCAGGTACAGCTACAGTCCTTTGTCAGAATCCAGGAAATGTATGACGGTGCATAGTGCTGCAGGGATTTGAAGCGCTACAAGGCGCGTTCTTTACGTTCACACTCATCTCCTTCCTAGGTGGGGCTTACAGCTACAGCAAGCCTCCCTGTTTATCCAACAAGCTGAGGGTTGCCGTGCGAATAAGCCTATTTTCAGCACACCTATCACTCAATACACACTACAACACAGCCAGAGCTGACTGTAGCCCTAGGAACCCAGCAGTAATCCTACAGAGGAATTTAACCCCTTCTCGTTCTAAGCCTCCATCATTGGAGCTATATTGCTGAGGTGGCTACGTGCTAGCCGCCCTGCTGAACTTGCCAACCTCGTTTACCTCTCCATATTGTTTGCTAGGTCACGTAGCAGCTAGCTTGGGACAAAGGAAACTGATTACTCTGCAGAACACTAGCCCACACCACTCAGCATGGTTACACAACCAAAAGACAGACTGAGAGAAAGGCAGAAAAAAAAGAAAAAACAGGTAGAGCTAAAGCACCTGTGTAGAACACCCCTCCTTCCTACAGCCCTAAGGGGACTGCACAGACAGAGGGAGAGAGACAAATACACACCCTATGACTTTCTCCCACTCTCTTTCCAACTGGTTCAGGCGGTTTTCTGTGCTTTGTTGTTGTCAGATAGTGTCGTCATGTAATATATACAGACCAGGGATTTACTGTTCACTGTGCTGTGTTTTATTCTCTAGGTTTCTATGGACTTAATTTCTGCTCTGGGCTCTGAGAGCAGGCTGGGTCTTGCCCTGTTGGGGTCACGAAGGGCCGATCACTTTTTCTCTGGGTTATCGTGAACGGGTAAAGAAAGGTGGGGCAAGGTGGGGTGTCGAGGGGATGAAGAGGGCTGGATAGCTTTAGGATCTGCAGGTAATTACATCACTTGTCCAGGCAGGCTCGATGGCTGGGTGGATCTGTTCCTCCTTGATTGGGATTCAACATCCCAGCTATAGTTTATCTGGTTTTATGTGATGCTGGCAAGATGCCTTAACATGGTTTGGAGCCGTGGGTCGTTACTCTAACCCACTCAACAGGTTCTGTCACTCCCTTCCAGGCAGGCAGGCAGGCGGGTGGCTTGGCATTAAGTGGAACATGCATAACGCTCAGAGCGACAACGATATCTATTATCTCCAGGTGCTGGAGGAAGGCCCACTCAAGGTCTGTTCCTCTTAGAGCAAGTAGACATTCCAAGTGGAATGAAATGGATTGAAAAGGTAGAGTGACTTACAGATTAAAATGTTTTAAAAGCCCACCTAACACTCAATTTCCATAACTGGCTTAACAGGAATCCCCTGAGAACAACATTTACGGACATGATACTTTTATCAGGATAGGGTCAATAAAGGAACTTTGTGGTGCTTGCTTAAACTTTTTGATCAAATTGACTCAACGTCTTGAAATTCAGATTCAGAGAGTGAACAGAGAAATGTGGTCTTACCCCTGCTGTCGGTTGTGCATTCGGCGCCGGATTAACACTATGGCTGAAACAAAACAGAAAATGGAAGGTATTTATCAAGCTTACATGACTATAGTAAATCAGGTCCGGTCCCTGACTGAAGAGCTTAACATTTACTGACTTCAACAAAACTCCATTCTAAAGGTTGCTACATCCTGTCCTTGATCAAAACATCAGTAATATGTTCACCCTTACAGAAGTGTACACTTTCTACACTTAAATATACTATTAAATATATTTGTCAATTATACCCTTTTCAGAATTATGCCCCCCAGAATTATTGGCAACCCCTTGTTAAATATGAACAAAAAAGCTGTGACAAAATGTTTTTTTATCTTGATCTTGCTCTCAAAATAGTTGTCATCAAAAAATATTAAGTATTTTATGCAAAAACATGCGTGCAACTCCCCTAGAAAATCATATGAACAAAATATAATAGTTTTATGTTCCCGATTTTACTTATGTTTACGATATTACTGATTTTATTTTTTTAAAGTACATCTGGGTCTTTGGAAACTCTTAAGTGGTCATGTTTACATATTACATATACATATTAGGTCATGGTTATAAAAAGCCATGCCTGAAAATATCCATCTCCACCATTAGGGCAATTGTAAACAACTGGAGAAGTGATAAACCTTCTTAGAAGAGGGCTGATGTGTATTTTCCACTCACGCACAGTGAGGATGGTTCAAGTGGCGAAAAAAAATCACAGTTGGAGAATTGCAGGTACTGGGTTCTTCAAGACTCCAAAACTACCCTTACATATAATTTTGTTTTAGTGTAAGATCAAGCTGAAAAACCAAAATTAAAATGTTCACTCCCTTTTTTGTTCATGTTGCCAATAAGTTACATGTCAACAGTGTCAACTGATAACCTTTCAGACAATAAAAACGTACTCTATCAGAAGCGTCTGTATATTTTCATACACAGAATGTTCAGTGTTGTTTCCTTGAAAGCTTATCATTTGATCAAAAGAGATATTAGCCACTGAAATTTTAACAGATTTTTTTGTGTGAAGCCAATGCTGGCAGTAAGCAGGCATGGTGCGCACTTGCAGGTTGACATTATTTGATTGACAGTTTTGGTCCTCTAGTAATGGAGATTAGTCCCGCATCAGACACAGCATTTTCTTACAGACCAAGGAAATGCCAGTTCACTGCCGCTTCTAAACTGTCCACAATCATTGTGTCTGCATTGAAAAATCTGTGACCTTACAGATATGAAACTATGCCATAATTGAATCACTTTTGAGGCACCACAGTTCTGAAAAGGTCTGAAAAAGATATTCAATTAATTAACATGTCCATGTCAAAGGGTAGAATAAAAAACAAGCTGGTAATGACACATTTTATAAATGCATTGTTCAATTTTGATCATTTGTCGTGGTATGGATTTCACTCAGCTCTTGCTTATTTCCACCATTATGTTTATAACAGCTTCAGTTGATTTACACTTCTTAATTATAGCCCTTATGGTTGAAGTGGTTATGTTGGGTATGTAGGTATTTCATGCCATTGCCTAATTTATGGTAATTTAAATTACATATGGTAAAAAATATGTTTCCTCTGACCTTCCTTGTTGATGGATGAGCAAGGTACTTTGGCATAACTGTCACCTCATATGAGCAGAAGGGTTAAAAATAAGAGACCACTGCAAATTGAATGCTTCTGTTCCTCACTCAAAACTTTCCTTTTTAACTTTTTTGGAAAGGAAAGAAAAAGGTGCAGTGGTCTCTTAATTTTTTCCAGAGCTGTATATATCAACATCGGGGCAATGCCCCAGGGCTAACCACCTGGCTCAGGCCTGCAAAACAGGGCCCTTGAATGCAGCCCAGCTGCTACCCATGATCACAGTTTGGCTGCCACCCATTCACAATGTATACTCCCCTTCAATCAGGTATCATCAGTGGGAGGATAACGGGGCCCAGGAAAAGCAATGATGGGCAGCAGAGTAAAGCGTGAAGAGTGGGACAACATATCTGGCCACCTGTTTGTGTTTGTATTTTACTTTACTTTAAACTGTTATTTTTGTTAATACATTGTCATCCGCGGCTCAGAACACTCTGTGTCTGTTCCATGTGTCTCTTTATGTTAATATGTACAGTATATAGATCATTCAATGGGAAGATACTTCTATTAGAACAGGCCTAGGTGAGGTCTCAGGAATGTTTCAGCAGCTAGCAATTCTTCTGGCTTTGGGAAGGTGTTTCTCCAGGATAAACTGCATACCTGCCAATGGGGTGAGCTATACAGTATATAGATTGTTCAATAGGAAGATACTTCTATTAGATTTGTTTTATTAGGTACCAATAACTGTTGAAGATGTTTTAAAGAAACATCTGTAATTAAAATTTGATTTCTCTATTTTGAATGTAACATCAAGCTGATAGCAACGTTGTTTATTCATAGCATTTTGGGGCAAATTTTTACCAAGGGGATCAATAATTCTGGAGGGTGCTGTAGATCTCATAATTCCTAGAAAAATTAATTTTCTTTCATTTCTTTCTTCACAGACACCCCAAAATACATTTCTAAATATTCGGTCAAATTATACATTTGTGTAGGGTTCCCTAGAAACATGGTGCAGTTCAACCAACCCGTTGCCTGAACTTGCCTTATTCCCCCCTACTTTTCTAATGCTTTGGTTCTGATCTGCCTAACTACACCAGAAACCAGGACCGTTTTTGCAATGAATTATGATGTTAGGTGTGAAAGGATTTCAGCCAGTCATGCAGACTTCTGTCTGGTCTGACATTGTGTCAGCATGTCTCTGTCTCATCTCGACTTTTCATCCTTACCTATAATCACTGCGGCTGTTACTGCCACTGCACACACAGCTCCCACAATCAAAATAGTAGTCATTCCATCTGAAAAAAAGGAAACACGCAACAAAAGTTGTTGCAACTCACCAATAAGTGTGAACCTCTTCCTCATTCTTAGATTTATCTATACCCTCAAGTAGACATTTGTAATTATAGTACAGTAGTACAGCACAGTTTCAGGTAAAAGGGAACCAATCGGTCTACTGTATTATGACATAATACTGTGAAAGTAAAACGAGTGATAAACAATTATGTTCTTCATACCTTCTGTTTTTCCTGTTGCCTTGTCTGCATCCATATTTTTTCCAACTAAAACAGACAACACACATTATTCTTTCTGTACAAACATAAACACACATTATTCTTTCTTTACAAACACAAACACACAGTATTATTTATTCACAAATACAAACATACATTATTCTTTCTTTACAAACATAGACACACATTATTCTTTCTTTACAAACACAAACACACATTATTCTTTCTTTACAAACACACATTCATCACGTCACTGTCTTCACTACACTAATTACAACACCACCTGATTGACGTGGCAGAGGAACAGAAGGGAAGAACAGATTTAAAAGATCATTCTTATTTGACCCATTTAACACAGCCAACCGATGCTCATTTAACGCGTCCTTCCAGGATCTGATGAGGAGGAACAGGCCTAGGTGAGGTCTCCGGAATGCTTCAGCAGCTAGCAATTCTTCTGGATCTGGGAAGGTGTTTCTCCAGGATATGCAGCATACCTGCCAATGGGGTGAGCTGGGAATCAGCCCAGCAGCCCTCCCTGTACTAAACAGTTTAGTAATTCTCTCACAGGACCATCGTGGGGAAAACAAAGAGTGACAGCTAGCAGTGCCAGGAGAGTATGACAATGCCAATGTGGATTAGTAGACCGATGGGGCAGAGAGTGGATCCACATGTCCGTCTTGTCTAGGTCTTCCTCGGGGTGACCCACAGGTGTTCTCCCAATAGCTAACTGATCCTATTCTGGGGTTAACGATGAGACGGATGAGGGTGTAATATTGGTGTGATCGCTCTTACCGTGCTGCTTGTCCATCACTTCTAACAGAGGGCAAGTTATTAAAGGGATATACTCACCGTGTATTTTACGCTCTTCTCTTGTTCTGTCTTCATCGTCATCTTCTCGGAACAGAAAAGGAGAGTAAAACACCAGTTAATGTCATTATAAGGTAGCTTATCAATCAAAGATTGGTACTATACTTAAATCGCTGTGCTTTATTTGAAGATTCGTTGATGGAACGTTAATGGATCCAGTCAGGGCAAACAATTAATCATTGCGTGTGTAACATTGTAACATTTACAATGCACTTTTCACATGATGCTGAAAAGGTGTCATGTCACATTTTTACAGAGACTCTAATCCATAGTAGTTTACAGGAAGATTTTGCGTAAATTGCATTGCTCGAGGATAAATCAACAGATTGTTTTCTGCTTTTTCTTAACAGCTCTAGATTAGAAACAGCAACCTATTGGTTACTAACCCAGTGCTTTTTATCTGCCACTCCTGATTTGCATGTAAATATGCCCCCTTTGGATTACAGATAAGGATATATTACATACCTGGTACATCTGCTGATCCTTCAATCTGCTCTGAGGTAAATGTATCTGGATAGAGGGGGAGGTTGGGATTAGATTTACTGATAGCCCAGACTTACATTTAAGGCTAGCTGGAGCATGGTGACTGACAGGAGTGTGGGACACAAAAACATAAACCTGGCATCCATTCATTTAATGGTATAGTCACCCATGAGCTCTGTGCCTCATTTAGCTCACAGGCAAAGTTTCAGTCTCAGTTTTAACAGGTCACATTTTCCTGGGAATAACTACATGCTTTTAAATAGATAAACAAACAATGTCCACATATGTTAACATTTTCATTACACTGCATTTCTAACATATTTCCAGTTAATATTCTGTTCTCTTCAAGGTATATGACCCAGAGACACTGTGTATGTGGTAAACATACAGGCAAAGACACTTTATCAGTGTCTCCGGATCTGTTGCCAGGGTGTAGTGGGAAGGTGATTTCATATGATTCCTACCAGCAGATCCTTGGAGAGTCAACATCAGACACAGAAACAGCAATCGCAACATCTTCAAAAGCTGGAGGTTAGAAAAGTAACCAAGTTATAAATACCAGTCATTAATATTCTGCAATTAATGTGTGAAATATGAAAATTAATTTGAAAACTGAAAGTAAGATGGTGTGAAAGACTCTTATCTCTATGCTATTGTTGGGACTCGTCAGTTGTTGCTCACTCAAGCTTTTAGGTTAACCTCAAATCTACAGGCAGTCCATGGAAGATTACAAGTGTTGGTAACAAATTTCTTTTTTTCTATAATTATCTGACTTTAATGAAAACTTAATTCAGGTGGCACATGTCCTGATTTTTTTCTCTGGGCTAGGGTTGGATGTAAATCACATTTCCCACCGTGCTCAGCAGAATGTAATCCTGTCCTTCTCTAAGCACTCTGTCACAGCCAGCTGGCATGATGTGCCTATTCAACATTTTCCCCTCCCTCCTGGGCAACGGTGTGTAACAGTGTGTGGGACAATGGACAAATTCATGGGTACATTATGTACTGTGCGTGACTATGCGTACTCTGTGTGTAACCTTGTGTATGTTTATACCATGTGAGGCCAGAATGCTGTGTCTTTCCTAACCACCCACTATTCATTATTAGTATTTCTGAAGGTAATTCATTCACTCTGTTTTAGACATTAAACATTGTCAACCTCTATTTAGATCCTGGAAATATGTAGTCTTTATCGTAACTGGACAAATATTTGCATTTCTGCCAGCTCCAGTTTGTTAGTTAAGCAAATACTCAAATTGAATTTAGCTGGCTGCTGGCGTCTTTTTCTCAAGGAAACTCATACTACTTCCTGTAGGCAACGGGCCATGAGCAGAGTCTGTGCTCCTCCACTATTCGCTCATCTCTATACCACACAGATGTGGAATAGAGCTGTTCCCAGCAAAACAAAGCCAGCTGGCCGGTCGCAACACAATTGGCGGGGGTTTTAAAACAGGCCTAGGCTTGGGAATGACCTCTTCCCTAGACAAGGTCTGGTTGGGTGGAAGACACCTTAGTGCTCAAATATAGCATGGGTCCCTGGCACGCACCCAGAGATCTCTTCCCTAGCAGGGAACCAGGAGTAATGGAAGAATTCTCCACATTAAAAACTAGAGCAAATGTTCCTGCCCTCCCTCTTATTGTCAGCATTGCCCATTGTATACAGGGACCCTGCTTCCTCTAGCCAGCTCTTGGCTGAACAAAAAGAATGTGAGAGGATGTCTAAAAATGCCCTTCTACCCTCCATCCACACTGCCCTCTACCCCGATAATGTTACAGAAATATTCTTGAACTTCTAGTTAGGACAGAGAAGTGAGTAAAAATTAATTGAGAGGAGGTACGCTATAATGGAGGGGAAGAGAAGAGTAACTAAGTCTCCTCTGTCTCAGTTCAGTCATTCAGCAGTCACCATGTTCCCTAAGCCTGAAAGTAAACCTTAACCCAGCTATCTTTATAGGAACTTATATACCCATACAACTATACTGATCATAAACACATTTTAAGCATTTCTATCCTTGTAGGGACAAAAGGTTATTCCCATTTCAAATCAGATTTTCCCTAACCGCAAACCCAGACTCATGCTGCTCTCTTTTTCTCTTTCTCTCAAACTTTCACAAACACACACAGCACACTGCTCACATTACTTTGACATGAGTGATAAGAGTCACTGATGGAGAAATATAGTTGACATAGAAATTAGAGGAAACAGAGAGAGAGAGAGAAAGAGAGAGAGAGAGAGAGAGTGAGTCAGTGAGAGGGAGGGAGGGAGGGAGACAGAAAGCTAGCTTAGTAAACTGTTATCATAATGATTTGTACATTTACAACAAAGCAAAACATTGCAATAAAAGAACACAAAGTACAACGAAAGAACACAGCAAGAAAACAGAAAACAGAGAACGAGCTACCTTATATGAGCTTAATAATAATGTATTATTACTTGCTTTGAATTTCAAAATGTGGTAGCTCTGCTTCCTATGGTTGATTTTTATGTTTTGAAAAATATTAACACAACTCGTTGCACTCCTTTACGATCTGTTTTTTATTTAAATTTCTAGAAACCATAAACAACATATGGCCCATATGTATAGACACAGTACAAGTCAAAACTTTGGACACCCATCTGGGACTTGAAAATAACACACCATTTTGTTAAACCAGTCAATTTTTTTAGAATCAGTAGAATCACCATAGTCCCTGAGTTAGCTATGAATTCCAAGTTTGAAGGCAAGTGCTTTTGTGACATTGTCGGCACATATCAGCCTATACTGTACATGACAGAGAAAACTATTTCCGTTAACCCGTTTTAGCTCAACTGTGCCACTTTTAGAACAAATGGCCAGAAAATCCTGGAATGGATCTTCAAGTGTGTGAACACTGGTTGAAATTTAACAATTCAGCATTAAACACCGTAAAAGAGTAGAACGGGGCTGTACCCCCAATGGGGAACTGTGAACAAAATGAAAAAATTGCCAGTTTAATTCTTAAATAGTGCCATGTGGTAGCCTAAGTAGAGCTCTATAGAAAACCATTTGTATCTTTGGGCGTCAAAATTAACACATTAAATAATGTTATTTGACACCTTAAATAACAATGTTTGACACTTTAAATAACACTACAAGATGAGTCAATTAAGAAACAAAAAGACTGCTTGGAGTTTGCCCCTAAGGTACCTATAGGACTTTCAGGTGATGAGACTGTGAGAAACAATCTGATGAAACCAACATTCCATTCTTTGGCCTGAATGCCAAGCATCAAATCTGTAGGAAACCAGGCACAGCTCATCACCTGGCCAGTACCATCCCTATGGTAAAACATAATGGTGTTAATGGTGCATAATGCTGTGGGGATGTTTTTTAGTGGCAGGGACTGAGATACTAGTCAGGATTGAGGGAAAGATGAACGGAGCAAAGTAGAGAAAGAGCACCTGCTCCAGAGCACTCAGGACCTCAGACTGGGCTGAAGGTTCGCCGTACTTGACAGCGACCCTAAGCACACAGACAAGACAACTCAGGAGTGGCTTCAGGGCAAGTCTGTGATTGTCCTTGAGAGGCCCAGCCAGAGCCTGGTCCAACATCTCTGGAGAGACCTGAAAATGGCTGTGCAGCAACATCCCCCATCCAACCTCATAGAGCTTGAGAGGATCTGCAGCGAAGAATGGGACAAACTCCCCAAATACAGGTGTGCCAAGAGTGTAGCCTCAAACCCAACAAGATTCAAGGCTGTAATCGCTGCCAAGAGTGCTTCAAGAGAGAAGGGATCTAAACGCTTATATAAACGCTGATATTTATTTTATTATTTTTATTTTTATAAATTTTGCAAACTGTTTTTGCTTTTGGGTAATCTGTCTAAATTGATGATAAAAAAAAATATATTTAATCCATTTTAGAATTAAGGCTGTAACAAAATGCCGAAAAACTGAAGGGTTCTGAATACCTTATGAATGCCCTATAGATTGCCCCAAAAATTATTTTCAGTCAATATTTTATGTCCTCCCAAGTGGCGCATTAGTCTAATTTGCCTTTTGTAGCCGCGCTGACTAAATTCTTGCCTTGACTGTGCCACTAGCTGACAGGCGGCTGGGAAGAGTGACTGTCATTTTCTGCTGTACTTACTGTAGGTACTGTACTGTGCCTAGGTATGGGTTTGGCTCACCAATGGGACCACCAAATTATTGTCCATAATGCTTGAATCACTCCCAGTCTAATTCCTACACACCTGAACCATACTAGTGTTTTCCCAGCAACCTATCACTGTGTCTCCTAAAGTAGAAAACAGTTGTGAAAGAATACAAAATGCTTTGCTTTTAATGTGATATCCAAGTTCTGTAGAAATAAAAACATTAGATTATCTTACTCATCTGTATTCGATAATTCCATGTTCATCCAAGACCTTTAACACAGTCTAGACCCTCACAACTGGGTCTCACATCCCTCTCAAAAAAATTATTAATTCAAACTAATGCTCAAAAGCCTTTGAGTCATCTGCTTTGTAGGCACATACACCAACTAAATTTGGTCCATTTGATAGTCCTCCCCACTTTAACTTTGGTTAAATAAAAAAAAGAGGTGAGAAAATATTTAGGTCAGACATACACACACTTGATGATGCGCACAAACACACAAGAAAGAACACATACACACTGCATGCACATTTACACAAATACACAGGCACACTGACATGTGCACAAGGCAGGAAGTGAGCAACTGAGTAAAGACTGGCTGTCTGACAATCATGTCTGTGTTAGTCATATGTCAGTCATTCAGCATGACTGTGTGATCTCTGACTGACGCTATAACCCTAAGGTATAACCACTGTATGAGGACAAAAGTGTACAGACCATAAATCTGCTTCCTTATGTGATTGGTCCCTACATTTGGATAGCAATGTAGATTTTTGTTGAGCACATAAAACAAAGGGAAGTGAAGCCGGTAGTAGCCTATTCTGTGGGTTAATTAATGCAAATAAACAAATGTGCATGGCAACAATAGTATTATCTCAATTATGTGTTCTTTATCCAAACAGTCTTATATACAAAATAATTGCCTTACAGTTTCAGGCCAGTCAAAATTGGAATATCTGTCATTAGCTATTGGTTGATAAGAAAATTTGAGGAGACGTGTTATGTAAAGGCAGAAGTGAAGAAACACTTCACTGTGGTGCAAAGAAAGGGCAAATTGTTATATTCCTACAAAGCAATATTGGCAAGACAAACACTGTAAGTAGACATCCATAATTCCCTTTATTTTTTGTTTTTTATTCATAAACATACAAATATAACATATTCGCTCAGAAATATTGGCAAATCAATTTCACTGTTCATCTTGTTCAGGTATAGAAGACTTTCGGCTATTGTACTGTATCTGTGTAAGATGTTACCTGGTCATCTAAATTACAGCCTATAGCGGAAACACATTTCTAATTTATATGTCTAATCCCACAACAGAAAGTGAGCTGACATGGAAAACCTTTGTCAAGGTTTTACAACACAATTTGCACTATGTATTCAAATTAGTCCAAAGGTCTTAAAATAAAGAATTTTCAAATAACACACTTCAAACTTTCTCCTGTAGCTTCCTAGTCTGTAACATTCAAGTCTATCATATTTATATTGTATTACAGGCTCTCAAAGTACTCACCCACAGTGTCTGTCTGTCTGCACTGCTTGTTGCAGTAGGCTATTATGACACCAAAATTAAACTGCAAGATGTTCGGGTGCTGGTAGCAGGAAGCCTGTGCGGCTGTGAAAGACCAGGTTCAGAGGAACACGTTTGAAACAAAAAAGGGGAATCACATCTGATTAATCCAAGATTAGAACAGTATTCTCAGAATACATTAATGTATTCTCAGAATACATTATTAACATATAACGCCAGCACAGATGTTTTGCCGGGAAGTTACAAAATAGCCTTGCATATACCTACATCTACATTATCAAAAAAATGCAAATGGTAGATACATTGACATTTTGTTCTGCTTCATGTTTTATTTTAAAACACTGAAACTCAAAACCAACGATTGTACAATTATTTTGGGGGGGCCTATTTTTTTTAATAATAAAAAAATGAAATATGTTGCCAACATAAGTATACAACCCACACATGTATAGTGGATATGTGTGATTTTGGCTTATTAGCTTATTATCCCTCATGGGCAAATTTGACCCAGTTTGTTCAGGTTGGTTTTGCACAATGCTTGTGGACTTCAATTTTCAATCAGGGCCACATATTCTCTAAGGACTGGGCCACTGTAGGACATTCACCTTTTTGTTCTTGAGCTACTCCAATGTTGCTTTATCCTTGTGCTTGTGATCAAGGATGGGCAGTATTTATGATACATGTATTTAAAATACATATTTCAAATACAAAATAGGATTTTTGTGAGGTTCTGTGTTGTTTGGTTTTGCGTTTGATCTTGAATGTAACGCTACTGGGTGTAGTGTTACATTCAACTGGGTTTGTGGCTGATCTGGGTGTGCAGTTGATCCCTGTCTCTCACCCTTTAAGGATTAATGCCCTGGATGGTCAGCCTCTGGACACTGGACTTGTGACCCACAGGACTGACAATATCACTCTTCAGATCGGGATCCTTCACTCAGAGGTCATTCGGCTCTTGGTGGTCCTTCTCCCAAAGAACCTCGGAGACACCTGTTCACACCTACATTCCGTCCATGTACAACAGGTTCATGAGTGTTTTTTAAAAGGAGAAGGTGTTCAGCTTTCCTCCCCGTCAACCAGAGGACTGTGCCATAGACCTCCTTCCAGGGGTGTCCCCTCCTAAGGGAAGGATCTACCCTCTGTCCAATACGTAGATGAGATGCTGGACATTGGAGCCATCCACGTTGCCAACGGCATCTAGCTTCTTCTTTGTGGGAAAGGACTGCAGTCTCCGTCCCTGCATTCATTACAGGTCACTCAATGACATCACCATCAAGAACAGCTTTTCCCTTCTTATCCCAGCCACTTTGGAACTACTAGGTCAAGCCTCCATCTACACCAAGTTGGATCTGCGCAGTGCCTATAACCTGGTTCACATCCGGAGTGGCGATGAGTGGAAGACTGCGTTCATTACAGCTCGGACCACTATGAGTACCTGGTGATGCCGTATGGCCTCACCAATGCCCCAGCCGTCTTCCAATCCTTCATGAACAGGATTTTCCGGGACATGATCAGACAGTTTTTTGTTGTGTATATAGACGACATCCTCATCTCTCCAATTCCCTGACAGAACGTTACCCACATCCGCCAGGTCTTACAACGGCTAAAGGACAACCATCTATACGTCAAGGGAGAGAAAAGTGCCTTCCATGTGACCACTGTCAACTTCCTGGGCTTCGTGCTGACTCCAGGGGGTTTCGGCATGGATAAGGACAAGACCACTGCTGTGCGTGATTGGCCTATCCCAGTGACAATGAAGGACCTGCAACGTTTCCTTGGTTTCTCAAAATTCTATCGGCGTTTCATCCGTAACTTTAGCAGTTTAGCCGCCCCTCTCACTGCCCTCACCACTGCCCCTGTCACTGCCCTCATCTCCTCCATTGGACCGACACGGCCAATACCAGGTTCGATACCCCGAAGCGCCTGTTCACCTCAGCCCCCATCCTGCGGCAGCCATATCCTACACTTCCCTTCATCCTAGAGGTGGATGTGTCTGAGGTAGGGGTAGGGACGGTCCTCTTTCAGCACGGATGGGCACACCCCCCAAGGTGCATCCATGTGCCTTCTTTTCCAAGAAGCTATCGCCCGCTAAGAAGAACTACAATGTTGGGAACAGGGAACTCCTCGCAATGAAGCTGGCCATTGAGGAGTGGCGGGATTGGCTGGAGGGTGCTCCCCATCCGTTCTTAGTCCTGACTGACCACCACAATCTAGAGTACCTGAAAAGCGCTAAGAGGCTGAAACCCCGACAGGCTCGTTGGGCACTCTCCTTTACTCGTTTCCACTTCACCGTCACCTACATACCTGGTAAGAAGAACGTGAAAGCCGACTCATTATCCCATCTGTTTGACCTTCCTTCTTCTAACCCAGAACGCGGTACCATCCTCCCACCAGCATGTATCATGGGACCCATAAGATGGGATGTTCAGTCAGCCATTCCCGAGGGACTCAGCACCTCCAGACACCCCGGCAGACAAGAGGTATGTGCCCACAGCTGTCAGACCCCAATTTATGCAGTGGTGCCAACACCTCTCTAGGCTCCGGTTACCCTGGGATCTCCCGGGCCACTGCATTGATCAAGCAGCAGTTCTGGTGGGGGTCCCTGGCAGCTGATGTTCTGGATTACATCCTTTCCTGCCCCATCCGTGCCTTGTCTAAGTCTCCACACCACCTGCCATCCAGTAAACTAGAACCACTACCCGTGCCACACCGCCCATGGTCCCATATCGCCATGGATTTTATTACCTATCTGCCGAATCATCAGCGTTTACCACTGTTCTGGTTATTGTGGATAGATTCTCCAAGATGTGCCCTCTCGTTCCGCTCCCTCATCTGCCCACAGCTATGGAACTGGCCGAGTGTGTGTTTCAGCAGGTGTTCCGACACTGTGGGATCCCGGAGGACATAGTATCGGGCCAAGGTCCCCAGTTCATCTCTCGGGTTTGGCGTGCATTCTGTGATCATCTGGCGGTCTCCATAAGCCTGTCCTCCAGGTACCACCCCCAAACCAGCGGTCAGACAGTACGTCTGAACCAGGAAATCGGGAAGTACCTCCACCAGCACTGCACCCACCAGCTGCATGACTGGAGTCGGTACCTAGCTTGGGCGGAATATGCACAGAACTCTTCTCTCCATCTCACTCCTTTTCAGTGCATCCTTAGTTACCAACCCCCTATGTTTCCATGGGAGACAGAGCCCGGGACTATGCCTGCGGTTGATGAATGGTTCCGGTGCAGTGAGCAGATCTGGGTGACGACACATCAGCACCTCCGTCTCGCATCCGCTGCCCAAAAGCAATTCACGGAACATCGCCGCCGGCCTACTCCTCTTCTTCATCCTGGACAGCGGGTTTGGCTCTCCACTCGGGACATCACAGTGGGTGATTTTGGTCCCTTCAAAATCAACCACTGCATTAACTCTGCATTAACCCTCTTCAGCTTCCCCGCCAGTACTGGATCCACTCCGCATTCCACATATCTCTGCCAAAGCCTGTCCGGTACAATCCGCTTCATCCTCCCATCACTCATCACACCTTACCTGGTGGAGTGGGAAGGCTATGGACCTGAGGAGAGGTCCTGGGTCCCTGCCCAGGATATCCTGGACGCCAACCTGCTTCGGACCTTCCATCGGGACTGCCCTGACCGTCCCGCTCCTCGCCCCCGAGGGCGACCACCCAAATCGCCAGCTACCCGGTCTGCCTCTTCAGCCGGGTCAGCTACCCTGCCACGCTCTCTGGGTTGGCCCCAAGGTCCTCTAGCCTACTGGCTACCCAGCCCCGCCAACCCGGTCCGGCTGCCCCAGTGCTCCCCCGGGGATGGCGCCCTCACGGTCACTCCTGACCTGCTCTGCTCCGGGGTGGGCTCCTCTGCCTGCCATCGTGCCCTGCCCTCCCTCCCCTTTGGTCCTGTTTGGTTGCGTCCAGGGTTCTGCCCCTTAGGTGGGTGTGTCCTGTGAGGTTCTGTGTTGTTTGGTTTTGGTTTTGCGAATGTACCCTGTTTTCTTTCTTTTTTTTTTTATGTAGCCCATTCATTTGTCATTATTTTTTGCACCTGTATCTTGTTTACTACCCCTGAGCAGTCGCTTTTTTATCATAGAAGTATTTTGAAAATCTATTTTGGTATCCCGACCCTTGCCTGCCTACCTGACCGCATCTCTGGATTATCCTCTACTGTACTTTGGCTTCTGATCTGCATTGATACCCAGTTACCAACCTTCTGCCTGCCGTTTCACTTTGTTCCAACTTGCTCTGTGTGCATTCATTATAATTTTGTAATTTGTATTTGATAGGGTTGATGAAAATGGCTTCACATTTTGCATCACAATACTTTAGTGATCTGTATTTTGTAGTTTCAAAATATTGTAAATTACTTTTTGAGAAGTCTACATGATGACTTTATAAAAATGCTGCCTCTGATTGTTGCCTACTCAGTAATTTGCCCAGACTTGTTGAGATCAGAACAGAAAATTGATCCACACCCGAAGAAGAAGGACCAAATGAGAAAAGTGTAGGTTGCCAGCTTTCCATCGATTTTTTGCATAAATTGCTATAATTTTTAACAGTTCATGTTAAGTTTTGGTGTTCGTTTGAATAGCCTAGGCTAAATCATTTACCAATTTACGTAATGTTCTAGCTAACTATTTGACCCTGAGTAGCAGCCCTCACAGTAAACATTAGCTTGCTACTTTCAGCCTACTTTATGTTAAGTATTCGTAGGTTGTGCACAAAGATATGACATCAGGTATGAGAAAGTTCCATAATTGAAGTAGCTGTTTAGTAGGATCATGACTTTGCATACCATTGCATGAATCACTTCCTGACACAATTTATTATTATATTTATGATTAACAAACAAATGATTAATTACTTAGTTGCTATGGATAAAGGTGCCATCAGTTGTATTATGACTGATTTGTTTGTCATTGAGTCAGTGTTGCTGATGCAAAGTAAGTACTTCATTACCAACCACCAAGTAACTAAATTAGGATACATTTATGAGTCATTAGCAAACGGTTAGTTAAACATTAAACTGTTGGTTACTTTAAAACTAACCTTCATCTGGGTGATCACAGGGATATGTGAATATTTGATCTGTTAA
Organism: Esox masquinongy; assembly: GCA_016801175.1. Classification (NCBI taxonomy): domain Eukaryota; kingdom Metazoa; phylum Chordata; class Actinopteri; order Esociformes; family Esocidae; genus Esox; species Esox masquinongy. The sequence continues at coordinate 178,178 of JACXGI010000065.1, read as the reverse complement.
TTGGTTGCATATGTCAGATTTATCACATGATTCGTTAGGCAGAGAAAAGCTGTTGCTATCAAACATTGTCTACTTAATCTTGCTTAAAACTGAGTCAGTGTACTGGTGAAGGGATAGATCAAATAGGCCGATAGATTAAAATTTTGCAAAGTGATTTCATGCTCCCTTGTAAAAGTACAAAAATACAGTAGTTTATTTTGAAGCATTGTGTGGCTGCTGTATTCTGTATTTTATTTTGAGTGTATTGAGACTGCCTTGTTTTGACAATGCCTGTGTTGTGTGATGCTGCTTCCAAATACTAAAATACTTCTTAGTATTTTAGTATATATATACTAAACAGTAAAGGGCCCAAAACTGAACCCTAAGGAACTCCTTTATGAACTGCAATGAATTTAGATTCCCAGCAATCTGTCACAACAGCCTGAGTCCGATCACAGAGATAGTTTTGAAACCGTACACAAGTCCATTTTCATGCCCAAGAAAACCAGTTTTTCCATCAAGATAGAGTGGCTATGAATTGCCTTGACCAGGTCAATAAATAAAGCCACACACTTTAGTTTCCCATCTAAGGCCTTAACGGAACCATCTAAAACTAGTGTGGTTGCACTATGCTTTGGTCTAAAACCTGACTGAAATGTGTTCAATAAGTTATTTTCAGTTAAAAAACAATGCAGCTGTATATTTACTAGTGACTCCAATATTTTAACCTGATAGGACAGTTTAGAGAGAGGTCTCCAAGGATATTAGTGTCTCCACCTTTGTGAAGTGGTCACAGATCTTTGGAATAATCCCAGTTGTTAATGTTAGATTAAAAATATGCACTACTGCACCTGAGATGAATGGAGCTGCCTTAACCAGGAAGCATGGATCTAGCTGATCAGGACCTTGGCCTACATCGTATTTCAATTATAAATGGCCTCAGATAAGTCAGCAGTAAACCAGAGATTTGATTTATTCTGTATTCTGGCTTTTTTGTATGGGGCGTGCTTATCAGCAATGGAATAAAAATTGTAGTAAAATGTGTTAATGTCAGCTCAACGTTAGTAAAAGCACAAACACAATTGTTCAAAATCTTGTAAAAGAGCTTGTTCATTAAAAAGTTCATAATTTATTTTTAAACTGAAGCGAGGTAAAGCCATCTGGATTCTATCATCTCTGATACATACTATGGGACAGTGGTCATTACCTTTTAGTGGAAAGATGCCACTAGCCAGATATTTCTTAGATACATTTGTTAAAATGTAATCAATTAGCGTAGACTTTGCAGGATACTTAAGGTTAGGCTTGGTGGGATTTTTGATTAGCTGTGTAGGATTCAGTTGGTTACAAAACTCTTTTATGTCATCTGAGTCCTGTGTTTGCCAGTCCAAACTGTTTGATCATATTTTTCCTTGCAGAGGGAGGACGGTATACACCTATAATTGTAACATAATAATTCATATTGCTTTGTGACGGTAATAGATTTTAGCACAACTACTAAGAGGTGATTTTTGTATAAATCGCTACACCACCACCCATACTCATAAACAGGATTACCACCCAAACCAACTGGTCTAGTGGAGATATGACCAGTGAAAAAAGAAAACATATTTCCAGGGTTAATGCCATTTGGACTGTAAGTTCGACCATTCACAGTATCACACTCTCAGCGAACCAATGGCAAAATGTTATATACTGTATAATTGGACATGGAAGTCTTTTTCATAATAGAGGGCTGTAAAATGGAATTGTGTGAAACAGATGTATTGCAATCATGCTTAGAGCAAGTTAGTTGAGTAAGTGAATTGTCTAGCTCAAGGTTTTTCACCTTGTTGGATTAAAACCAGTGACTTTTCATTTACTGGCACCAACACTGTTGACCACTAGCCTACCCTTCCGCCCAATAAGATATTGGTATAGTCTACCGATTGATATTTAAGGTGTACCAGGTCTATACTTGTTGCATATTGTCATTAAATGTATGTGTGTGACTTCAGCATGCATGGTAATTTGATCTGTTTTATAAGTCACTATTCTACTTCATCTTGTAACATTGTGTGCCACTCCATGTCTTTCCCCATAATTGTGACTCATTTGTCTGATTAATACTGAGTTGTGTTGGATGTGTTAGATGGGCCCATTTGCAATAAGACTAATAAAATAACTTAGTCTTTGCAACAACTAAAAACAGTCCCTATTCTATAAAGTATATCCATATACATACATGTACTTTGTTTAAGGGATTCATTTGAAATAATTTTGAATAGATCTACACAAAATCACTTCAGGGCACAGATGTACAGTGTGAATCATCATGATGGAAGACTATTTACATTAAATATTGTCTGAAGACTCACATGTTATCCCCACAGATCCATATATGCCACACAGCATTAGAGTTTAGTTGCCCCTCCCTCTCCCTTAAGCCTCTCATGTCTCAACAGCCCTCTTGTAACTGTATTTGTATAGTTTTGTGCAGTTGTGTGGTATTAATCGGGTGGGGCTACCTTTGTCTCAGCTCAGAGATAATTAAAACATTGACCAGGATATAGTGAGAGCTTGCCTTGGCTGGTGGATATTCTTAACTTTAGCCTAGTGTCCGTTACAGTAATGATAATGCTTGACACATTAGTAAACACTTAAATAGTTTCTCAATTTCTCCCAGGATGGCCTATTGCCTTTGGCCAGGTTGTCAGTAATAATTTAAATTGATTCTCAATTGTCTTCCCTGGTTAAATAATCTAAAAAAACAAATAATAATCATCATGGAGTAAAGTAGTTGAATGACCCTCACCCTATTTCACAAATGTTAGTACAAGACTCATAACAGATCCACCAAAAGGTATTTGTTTCAAGACTCAAAGCATATTTACAGAGTTTTGAAGGTGGTTGGTATGCTCTTGGGGATGGCAATCAAATATCATCCACTTGTACTATAATCATGTTTTGCATTTCACAGTACTGTACTTACTGCCTGTATTGCGTGTGTCATCATTTATAAGAACATGGCACTGTCAGCACCAAAGCAGTGGGTTCGATGCCCGCTGGGGTCACATACAACAATACGTGGATTCACTGTTGTCACTGGATAAATGTGTCTGCTATGTACATGACATGTATTACACTACTGTATTGGCCAATGTCATTCTAGTAAAGCATCAAAAGACCCCAGCAATTTCCATTTTATAAACATACATTGCAATGTGATATAGGTATTTCTAGAATGCTAAAGTGTATACAACACTGAAAAAGGTACTGTTTTCTTAGAAATAAAGGTAAAATTTAAAACCTAAAAAGGAAGAACCCACTTTGGTTCCAGTTAGAATCTGTAAGGTTCCCTATAGAACAATTTCAATAGAGGATTAGAGGATTCTACAAGGAATCCAAAAGGGTTATTTTATGAACTTTGGCATTCTAGTTGTCAATTTGTTGAGGTAATCTGAAGAGATTTCACCCCATGCTTCCTGAAGCACCTCCCACAAGTTGGACTGGCTTGATGGGCACTTCTTACAGTCAAGCTGCTCCCATGACCGCTCAATAGGGTTGAGATCCGGTGATTGTGCTGGCCACTCCATTATAGACAGAATACCAGCTGTCTGCTTCTTCCCTAAATAGTTCTTGCATAGTTTGGAGCTGTGCTCTGGGTCACTGTCCTGTAGTAGAAATTGGCTCCAATTCAGCGCAGTCCACATAGTATGGCATGGTGTTGCAAAACTGAGTGATCGCCTACCTTGTTCATGATCCCTTTATCCTGTACAAATCCCCCACTTTACCACCACCAAAGCACCCCCAGACCATCACATTGCCTCCACAATGCTTGACAGATGGCGTCAAGCACTCCTCCAGCATCTTTTCATTTGGTCTGCATCTTACAAATGTTCTTCTTTGTGATCCGAACCCCTCAAACTTAGATTTGTCTGTCCATAACACTTTTTTTCCAATCTTCATCTATCCAGTGGCTCTGTCCTTTTGCCCATCTTAATCTTTTATTTTTATTGGCCAATCTGAGTTATGCCTTTTTCTTTTCAACTCTGCCTAGAAGGCCACCATCCCGGAGTCACATCTTCACTGTTGGCGTTGAGACTGGTGTTTTGCGGGTACTATTTAATAAAGCTGCCAGTTGAAGGCTTGCAAGTTTCTCAAACTAGACCCTCTAATGTATTTATCCTCTTGTTCAGTTGTTCATCGGTGCCCCCACTCCTCTTTCTATTCTGGTTAGAGCCAGTTTGCACAGTTCTGTGAAGGGAGTAGTACACAGCGTTGTACAAGATCTTCTGTGAGCTTGTAATCAAGCCCACAATTGCTGATGCTGTAGATTAGATTAGATTCAACTAGATACTACTAGTATCAACTAGTCTAAAGAAGGCCAGTTTTATTGCATCTTTAATCTGCACAACAGTTTTCAGCTGTGCTAACATAATTGCAAAAGTGTTTTCCAATGATCAATCAATTAGCCATTTGAAAATGAAACTTTTATTAGCAAACACAATATGCCATTGGAACACAGAAGTGATGCGGGGGGGGGGGGGCTGAAGGGGGCATTGTCCCCTAGAATCTGTGCCCCCTGGTTTAGTTTCCCCATAAACACTTCATATGTTATATGAATTAGATATGCCCCCTCATTTATGATAAATGCCCCCTCAGTCATTTCATCTTGCAACCGGGCTGCTGATAATTTACACCAATGTAGATATTCCATTAAAAATCAGCCGTTTCCAGCTAGAATAACCATTTACAACATTCACAATGTCTACACCACTTGATTAATGATTCATTTGATCTCATTTTAATTGATAAATAATTAGGTTTTCTTTCAAAAACAAGGACATTTCTAAGTTTCCCCAAACTTTTGAATGGTAGTATATATAAAATGATGTTGTGTTTTGCTGATCAACACAATTTAGTCAATATATTTCGCAGTAAACTTGTTTTCCTGAATCAATGGATTTGTGTTGAAACATGTCTACAAACAAAATGAATGTGCAGTGAAGGGTTTGTATGTAAGGCTAGCTGCGTTACAGGTCTGACCAGTTTGAAAATGTGTACATGTGCTTGTCAAAATAGTTCCCAAGTGATAAAAAAGAGACGTTAATGGGGTACTGTGTAGAATCCTGCCTCTAACATTTACAAGACTGAATTTAAACAATAACATGATTTGCCTCATTCTCTTTTTCCCTTACCAAACAAGACCGGAAATGTATTTGCTAGTCCAGTGTGGTTTAGGGTGGGGGGGTATTGTAAGTGTCTAAAGCAGGTATGAAGAGACTATGTGTCAATGCAAACCGATAGACGGACCGGCGAAAAAGTTTAAATGGGGAATATCTGAAGCACTGGTTATAAATTTGTTGAAGAAAATATTTTAAACATTAACTTAAGTCATTAACTGCAGATATCTTCCGGTCATTTATGCTTGTATTTATGCTAGTAATATAGTATCTTAGAATCTTACATATGGCCCCTTTATTTTCTACATAGTAATTATTTAATATTGGTATAAAACCGTCTGCATTGGGATCCAAAGCACTTTTAGTAATTAACCCTCTATAAAAGCATTATATGATTTTCTTTCATCCATATATTAGTCATGCCTCGCACCTGCGATCTTGCAAAAAATTAATATTACATAGGTTACTTTACAGCTCAAACTGCAAACACAGCAAAATACTACAGTGTTTTCTTCACAGCCCAACCTTCTAATATACACAAGACTGTGCTGAAAGTGAATCATTTAAACTTCAGCTATAAGGCTGACATTGCATTTCTTAATTAAGGTTATTGCTCTATTCTAAGTTTATACTGGAATGTATCACTCACCTCAAGTTGTGCTGACAGTTCTAGCTGTGCAGAGTTGATTCAGGACCACTGCTATGTTTTGTTCCACTGTCGATGTGGTCCCTGGTAACATGGGAACTTCCTGAGAATGTGTGCACGTTCACACAGGTGCACATAAGACCAGGGTCAGGAACTAGGAACTGTGTTGTGAATTCTCTCATTTGCTGCTGAGCCAGGTGAAACCTGACACCTTCCCTGACAGTGATATTTGCATTTGTGTACTTTGTTGGCTTTCCATACACGCTGCTCAGTGTTCCTAGCTGTTCTTAGTGTTCCTTCCAATATGTGCCCCATTTCGTGTATATACAGGTATAACTTCCCCACTTTGCCTCATCACAACAATTCCTGATGGGATCGGGAGAATCATGATTGCAATGACACCTGCATGATTGCAATGACACTTCCTTCACAGAACCGGAGTTATGTCATTTAACAGCTAAATCAACTATTTAGGAGTTGGGCAATACAGAGTGCTTTTATTTCACTACAAATCTGACTTTTCTTATTTTTTATTTTACAGTATACCTATTCGCTATCACCCCTTAAATTAAAGGTATAACTCTTTTTCAATGGCTTCAGTGTGTCCTAACATAGAAAATTAAATTGCTTTAAGGACCATGTTATTACTATAAGACAATTCAACGTGTTAAGGTAGTTCATAGATAAATTATAATTTAAAATCTGATTTTAATAAAAAGCAATGTGATGCTCTATAATTGTTTTATGCAAGCAACCCGCATAGGTCATGCTTCATCGGTCCCTGCAAAAAAAACATTGACAAACCCTGCTCTAGAATGCAATGGGTCAAGGAAATCCTTGCCAGCCATGATTCATGACATGGTGTAGACAGAGCCATGACCAGACATGGGAAACAATGTGTTTTCTATCATATTGTCATAAACAAACATGATAACACAGGAAATGTCTACATCTATGTTTGGATGGTCAAGGATTACAAAGGAGTCATGTACATCATAAACAGCCCACAATGTCATGGGAAATAATAATAAGAAATTCAATAAGCCAGTTGTCTGTTGCGATCATCTTACCCTAGAATGTGGTTACTGGTTATAGAACTGTTTGTGGTTTTACGCACATGAAACTGATGTCAACATGCTGTTGCTAACAGTTTAGCTGCCTCCAGTGACAGCTGCCTCCTGGCCCCACACTGGGCATGAATTCACACACCTTTGCTTTGCAACAGCTGACCGTCCTCTCTGACAACATTTTACAGTTTGAGCTATACAAAGGTACCAACTGTACAGCCTCATCAATGACATTTCAAGCTAGCTGTGGAGTGAGCTTACAGTAATTTCTTAGCTCTGTTACACTCACCCCTTCTAAAATCGCTACACATGGAGTTACCCGGCCGTTAAGCTGAGCTCAATTTACATTCTGGGTCACAAGATATCAGTGAAACCAACGTCAACGTATATTCTTAACTCCATTAAATAAATATAGGTAATGGGCAAATGAAGAGTACTTGAAAAAAGAAGCCACACTGTAATAATAATCTGAATTCAGCTGCCAATTCAAGTCAACATAACGAAGATTCAGCTTGTATCGAAACAACTTTGTCTGTGAAGAAGTGGATTGGGAGAAATAGCATGGTATGAATACTACATTGTATTTACAGGTGACACCTAATCATCTTTATCAAGGATGCCAATCATTTCAGATTTTTACAAATCTGTGCCCTCCCATAAAACATCTGTACTCCAAAATTAATCACTACAACTTGTTTGTCTTTGATCCCATAGTAGATTGTATGGCATGGATATTTATTGGAAAACAACAACAATAATTAATGTTTGGACATGCAATCCTGTTTGGTTATTAGGGAATTAATTCCTGTTACACAGGCTTTGACCTGAACAGACAACTGTTTGTGATTACTCTGAGGGTGTAGTCACTAATGACACATTGGCACATATGAGACACATTCATTCTCATGAAATCACAAACCTGAATGTATAGTTGCAGCTGTAACCACTGACATGTTACCAAAACTACACCACAGAACAAAATGTGCCATACTTCAATTAATCCAGGCCATGTCACAAACAGCCCTATGCTTATTATCTTAAGTGTATGTTGGACACTACATCTATGCACAGGGCTTGACTAATCCTATAACTTTTGTCTGTTAGTAGAAGGGGTTATTAACTTACAAACCGACTCATCGAGGCCATATTTGTGAACATAAGCTAAGATTTAAAGTTAGAATGACTACTTTTGCCAATGTCACTTCACTTGTTTGGGCAGAGCTACAAAGGTGCTTATTAGATTAGTGTAGTAGGTGCCTCCAAGGAAGGTGTGACAATAATGTGATTTGGAGTTACATGAGACTACACATAATACAATGTTAGATTTTAGCATCTTCGATCAAGTTACCCGGAACACATAGCCATATGCTAAAATAAACTTTGTTGATTCTGTGAAAAAATCATGCATCAGTAAATTAGAAATGATGATTTAGGCAATTTAGATGTGATCAAGGCATTGTTAACCAAAGCAGTTAGTCAGCGGGGTTGTCAAGGTGCTAATAGAGAGATGGCGAGATGCCAACTATTTTTTTGTTTTTACTGTGCCTGTCTGGCTCTTTCAAATCTGCTGGTATAAGGCATTTATGTATTGGATTATGTAAGGCTTGTGGAACAGTGGCAGCCCAAGTATATGCAATACAATGTTCGGATTATCTTAAACATTTACAAAATGTAAGTAAATGTGTGTACATGTTACATATAAATATGTGCCTTCCCTCAGTGGTGCCCTATTAGTGCAGACACCAAACTGTCCTATCAAATGCCCTATCCAAAGAAGGAGGAAAGACATTACTCATATCAAAACATCAGAATGTGTTTAATCCAAGGGCCTGCTGTCCACTCTTCAGTTTTCATGGGTGTCCCTCAATGTTGGATTCTTGGGCCTACCCTATTCTCTGTTAATATTAATGATGTTGCTTCTCATACTTCCCCCACCCATCTCTAAGATGACACTACTATCTTATACACAACCAACCCATCACTGAACACTCTGAAATCCACTTTGTAACTTCTGCCCCCTTCAACACTAATCACCGTGACCTATTCACGCTGGTTGATCGGTATTTGTATTTTGAGTTGGTTGCTGGTGTCTGACAACATAATGCCAAAAATGTATCAATGCAAGTCAAACTTCTGAACAAATCAGAGACATAGCCAAAAACATTAGGTGGGCCAGAATGAACTGTTTGGTACATGGAAGAAGAAAGAAAGCACTTGTCAGCTTAGCAATTGCATATGACCTGATAGACCATATACAGTAAGACTTCTACAATAGATGACAAAAGAATGCTCCCCATAATGAAGAAAAAACACAAAGATCAGTGATCAGGAACACTATCAGGAACACTGGATAGTGTTCCTGATACTATCCAGTGCTAGCATGTGTCAGCCACTACCTTTTGCAAAAGACTTCACCAGCCAAACTACAAAGGCTAGACTGCAAGACGCAAACACACTAGTTAACCTCAAATTACAATGTGTCCTAACATCGCAACACAATATCATGGGGTTTTGTGATATTTACACAAATTTCTTATTAGAAAAAGGGCTTTTTTTCATGTGTAGGACACGATTTTCTTCCTATGGCGAACATTGTACCGTAGGCTCCACTTTTTGTGTACATTACACAATTTTTCTACAGGAGTTGGAGTGAAATAATTGTCTGTTAATTCTTCTGTTACCTCACACGTAGCCTATACTGAGACCATCATTATGCAGCTTGAAATGTATTCCCATCCATTCCCAAATCAAATGTGTTCCAAAGAAATATCTTTCAGTTGTTTTGCAAATTGGCTACCGTAAATGCAGGATCAATAGCCAATGTATTGTATTAAATGCATTATAAAGACAATCGTGTAATACACACAAAAAACTGAAGCCGTTGTTGAAAGAAATTATTAAGAAAGTTGTGTAATATACATAAAAACTAGATCTGTATATGACATGAATCATTAAGAAAATCGTGTCCCGTACACGAAAAAAAATGCCTTTTACTTTCACTAAAAAATCGTGTCCTGTACATGAAAAAATGTCTTTTATGTGTGCATGTCACAATTTTGTAATATAGAATTCATGCAGATGTCACAAAATCCTGTGATGCTGTGTTGAATATCAAAAAGAGCACTCCGAGGCTAGAATGAAATTCCGAGGCTGAAATTATATTCTGAAATAAATATGAACAAGTTCCTGAGTGAAGAGAATGTGGAGAGAAAAAAATTAACTAGAATCCCAACTTATCTGTCAAATAAGTTGGATGTGTTGTTGGTTTCAGCATATATGGCTACCACCTCAGATGGCTCACTTGTCTTCATTAATGATGTTCATGGCTGCTGATGGCTGCAGTAGGATGAATTGTACAGAAACATGTCGTCAGCTCAGATCCAGCAACCAAATGCCTCAAAACTCAAATGGACGGCACTTCATCTTGCTGTATGACGATGACCCAAAACATAGTGCTAAAGTAACCACAGAGTTTTTCAAAGTAACCACAGAATTATTTTTCCAAAAAAAATGGAATGTTCTGGAATGGCGAACTCATTCACCTGACCTGAATCCAATTGAGCATGCATTTCACATGCTGAAGACTACACTGAACATAAAAATGCCACCCCCAAAAAACAGAAGGTAGAACATGTCTGGCAATGTCTATGTGTCACAAACTTTAGGCAATCATCAAATGCGAAGCATTTGTAACCAAGTACTAAATATGATGACTTTATTTAAGATCATTTCTAGAACATTTTACATGGGATGGCAGATGGGCGGCAAGTTGAAATTCAAGGGTGGCATATCATTTGTCCAATGACTTTTGGTCCCCTAAAATGGGAGGCAATATGTATACTGCTTTAATTCCTACATAGTATTTATGAATACTCCAAAAATAGCTATCAGTCTGCAGTTGATCCTCTTAGTTTAATTTCTAAGTAAATGTGCTGGAGCAAAAAGAACAACACTTGTGTCATTGCCCAAATAATTACAGCCTGCATTTTAGATAGGGTAAACAAGAGAGGTTCCAGAATTTTAGATTTTACTCCATCTATCAATATAGTCTGTGTTCTGCCATTAAGATTGCTCTAAAAAGTCCTCGAATGTGTTTGTGTCGAAGCTTTGCATGAGAAACTTATTCAACAAAATGTAGTGATCAAAAGCTTTTGAAAATCTTCAGATAGGTCTGCACAACATATTTGAGCATTATGGCATTGACAATATAATTTACAACTGCTTCTATTGCAGTAATAATTACTTGATGTTATATTATTCTCAGATAAAAAAACACAAAGCTACACATTCAAACCTCTTTTGCTAGGTAGGGAAATCTTGATATGTCCACCACCATATTGTATAGCCAGTTTGAGGTTCTTTTCTGCAAGCAGACTGGTCAACAATTCTTTGTTAATTATTTACCTTTTCCATAGTAATAATGGCAAATTAATTTTACATTGCAATTTGACATAGAAAGATAATAAATACTTTATTGTGTTTACTTTTAAAATAAGAATTCTTAGAGTTGGCAATAATGTGAATGTTTTGGGGGGAAATGTTTTTCATGTTACAAATAAACATTTTCTATGAGCTATTGTCATATTGTTTTTATAAAAGTAGATTATTATCAGTGTTTAGATCATACAGACACTTTATCAGGGTGCTATTCAATTTTGAGTTGACTGCACCTACACTCTTCTAATCCTTGCAAAGGTTGGGTCAACAATACTGTGGCGCTGCCTGCAGATCACTGGAGGAACTGCTTATGTGAACTGGGCATGGTGCTGATTGTCTCCCTCTGCGTCTAGTCCAAGAACTGCATCTGCTTCAACCATAGAGAGTACATGAAAACACTTCCTATTGGATGGCAGATCTCACTCCATAACACATTTGATGGACAGGTGTTTGAGTTACATGGGACATGTCATCATGTTATGTCCTGGTCTATACCTGACAGCTGCACATAAAGAGTGTGGAGGACTTTGTTGCTTGTCTAAATATTCATTGCATTGTTTGAAAGCATTGAAAGTACAGTAAATACATAAACAAATATATCATTCATACCTGTGGATAAACACTTACAATGAAAAAATAATGTGATCTAATCGCTCAATAGTCAAGTAGATCAATTCAATGAGGCTTGACCTGCAGTAGTTGTGCAACTAAGTGAGAGCGGATCTTATGTCAATGTTATACTTTTCCGATGTAGCATTGCACGCTGAATGTTATCCTCTCTTCTCAATCCAAATAGTAAACAATAATTGTAAAACAATTGTAAAACTATATAAACAACAGTTATTTGAAATCAATGCAAACCTACTAATCTACACTACACCCTTGGACTTGGCACAAAACAGTGACTTGATCACCTACATTACAAGGATATATTGGTCTCCTGAGCAGGGGCATTTCTAGAACATTTTACATGGGGTGGCAGACGGACAGTAAGTTGAAATTCAAGGGTGGCATATCATTCTATTGTTGGTTATGTCCACTTTATACAAATCCAGCTACTGAAAACGAACAGTGTAATTGTGCCGAAGCATTAATCAATGCATCCTGAAAATGAATGCCTTATTTTGCTCGAAATAATACACAAACACTAAATATTGGTTACTAAGATTAGGCTATAGAGTAGCAATTTAATAAACTAACAAAATTTAAATTACAAATGTTAAGCACATAAGACTACAAATCACTTTTTGTTGATGTTACATAGATGTCCAAAGATGTCTAATTTAGAATTATTGTAGATAAACATTAACTTTCTCCACAGATGAAATTAACCATTTAATAGCATAGCAAGCTACATCAACATTGTTAAATGCCCCTTTGCTAACGATCAGGACAAGTATTACATGGCAATGACGGCAAGCTACTTCATCAGCAAATTTGCTAGCCAATAATATTGACGATTGCATTACATTAGCTAGTAGGTGATATCAGACATATCTAAATTATAATAAATGGCTGCTGCTAATGCAAGACTATAAGATTACATTTTGTATCGTAAATGTTACCGGCCTCAGGTCTCGGGGTTACCTGAGCCAGTAGCAAGTGCCACACAGGCAATTAAGTCTGTGGAAGCAGAAGAGAAGCAGCACAACTTTTAGTGCATTCGGTCTGAGCACATATTTATTTCTGCGCAAACTCAGGACCGTTGCCTCCCTAATGCAACTCCAGGCAATAATAGGATTACCTTTTAATAGAGGCCATTTTCTAACCCTCTACAATCTCCCCTACTTTAAGAGATGTCTCTAGACATCTAGTACTAAGCTAACATAAGATGTCTGGTAAAAGTGCTCTAGTTGGGTCGGAAGTTTGTCAGTCACAAGTAAAGACTATGTTACCGATAAGTAAGTCAGTCTAGCAGTTAAGTCGATATATATACAATTCTAGCAAAGCCAAACAGAAGGTCTAGGGTAGAAGAGAGTGTCAGGGCATTCCGGGTATGTAATTTCCTGATGGGGAATGTAATACGGCACATTGGAATACACTGCCTTGACTCCAGGTGTCCATGACTGATAAGACGGCTGTCCAAAATGTTCATAGGTAAGCATGTTTACAGCTTTCGTTTGCTCTCTCTCGCGTGTCCGATGAATCCTTACCACCGACAGCTGAGGTGACATCCAGAGTGAGAAACAGGTCGTCGATTGCATCATGGAGGAGAAGCAGGCGGGACATGCCTTCATCTTCCAACTTCTTAAGCTTGTCACTCTTGACAAAGTTGATGACAAGGTCATACAGTTCTGGTTCACCCAGGTTGGAATACTCCGGCGTCTCCATCTCCGATCCATCTTCAACTGTCCTTGCAAGATGCTGGAGCTGACTGACATTCAATGCCACCAATTTTTTCTGTATGTCCGGGATTAGCAACTGCCGATCGTCTAAGGTAGCCATCTGAACTGGGTTCTTGTAACGCTGACTCTCTGGATGACGCACAAGGGCAGACTTCCCTGAAGTTCAGGATACAAGATAACACTGCTGCGGTTGACACCTTCAGACGACTGGAACTGGAGCTTAATCCAGGACGAGCCCCCAATTGTTACCGGCCTCAGGCCTAGGGGTTACCTGAGCCAGTAGCAAGTGCCACACAGGCAATTAAGTCTGTGGAAGCAGAAGAGAAGCAGCACAACTTTTAGTGCATTCGGTCTGAGCACATATTTATTTCTGCGCAAACTCAGGACCGTTGCCTCCCTAATGCAACTCCACAGCAGCACCTATTGGTCAGGTGGAGTAACTACAGTTTTGTAACTGGTAAGACAATTGTTAAAATAGTACACAATGTTCAAAAATAAGGGGGGGTGTCTGATAATAGGATTACCTTTTAATAGAGGCCATTTTCTAACCCTCTACATATATTTAGTAAACAAATGCAGCAGTATCTTCTTCCATTACTGCTAGGCTAGTCTAGTGCGATCCTGATTGCTTAGTTGCATAGAGTACCATGGACCAACGCCCAGGTGTTTACACTGGAAGGAAGGGGGAGCAGCACAGTGACAGGAGCAGGCAGACTCCGGGACTCAACCATTTTACAGGGAAAGGGGGACTCAAAGATATTGGAACGGGTTACCATAGAGATTAACAACGAAAGTAGAAAAAATATAATACTACTCACTAAAATTAAATATGAAAATATTACAGCAGACACTCCTGGCAACTGGGAGCAGTCTCAGTGGTCTGTGGCCTGTGCCCGACGTTGACAGCAGGGCAGTGAGGGCTTGATGGTCAGTTCTCAGAGTGAAGGAACGGCCATAGAGGTACATGTGCCATCGTTCACATGCCCAGACGCAGGCTAGCGCCTCACGTTTAGAGAATACCTCTGTTCTGTTGGGTTGAGGGCCCTGGAGGCGAAAGCGATGGGCTTCTACACTCCATTTTGTATTTGTGACAAGCACTGCCCCGACGGCCATGGCCGATGCGTCGCAGGTGACCAGGGTAGGGCTGGCGGTGTCGCAATGGGCCAAAACAGGAGAAGACGTAAGCTGCGACTTGATTAGGCGTACAGCCTCACTGCAACTTGTGACCACACCCAGGGCTTGTCTTTCCGTAATAGTTGTTGTAGTGGAGCTGTGGTGGAGGCGTACTGGGGTAGAAATTTTAGGTAGTTCCTGGTCATGCCCAGGAAGGAGGCTACCTTGGTTGGCAAGCTGGTCTCTGGGATGCTGTGGATGGCGTTGACATTGGACTGGAGAGGGGAGACGCCGACAGCTGAAAACCCACAAACTCGACACTTGCCACTGAAAAGAGACATTTGCTTCCATTGAGTGTTAGCCTGTGGGTGGCCAGTGCAGTAAACACCCTGTGGAGGCGCTCGTCATGGGTAAAAGGTGTATGCCCATGAATGACAATGTCGTCCAGGTGTATGGCCACACCAGGGATGCCAGCAAGCACTGAGGTCATCACCTTTTGGAAACAACTGGGAGCGGAACTCAGTCCAAACACCATCCTCTTGTAGCGAAAAACCCCAGCTTGCGTCACAAATGCTGTAAAGTTCCTGCTGCTGGGGTGCAGTGGCACCTGGAGCCCCATTGCTGGTCCAGTTTGGAGAAGACGTTGGAGCCATAGAACATAGCTGTGAGTTCCTTAGAGGTGGGCAATGGATATTTATCTGGAATGACAGCCTTGTTCACTGGTCATACAGGTCCATACAGACGTAGGGCCACTGACTTCTTACTTGCGATCAAGTTCGAGATCCAAGGGGACGCGTCGACTGGTTTGATTTTGCCCTGTTCCAGTAGGTTTTTAAGCTCAGCATCAACCTCTTCACGAAGAGCCAGCGGAATATGACGCAGTGGCTGTATGACAGGGATGACCGTGAGGTTGATCAAAGGCTGGTGTGTAAAAGCAGTGAGACAGCCAAGACCCTCAAATAGCACTGGCCATTGTGTTCCCAGGATGAGGCAACCTGCATTATCTCTGACCCACAGGTGTGGAAACAGTAGTCTGGCACCATTTTTGTACCATAGCAAACTGAGTTGGAGCGAGCCCATTCGTTCAAGGAGGGTGGAGGGTGCAGAGAGTGGCATGGATTTGAAAAACTGTGTCCACATTCATCAACGATACATTGGCACAAGTATCCAACAATAGAGGAATACACACATTACCCAGACTGACTGTGCACGATTTAAAAGGCACTGGACCTGATCTCACATTGTGGATGATAGTTGTTGACTGATGCTCTGCGTTTTGAATCTACAGAAGCAGAGCGACAGACCTTGGCAATGTGGTTCTGTTTTCCACAATTTCGGCATGTTTGGCCGCGAGCGGGACAGTCCTGCACCCTGGTTGTGTGGGAACGAGATCCACAGTTTCCACACTGTTGTCAGGTGTATGAACGTTGTTCTTGCGTGAGCAGTACAGTTGCGGTAGAGCTGACATCGGGCCCTGTTGCGCTGTCGGTAAGAGCAGGCAGCAGCAGCGAGTGGCTTGCAAAATCGGTGGGGGAGGGGCTAGTGCTTTTGGTAATTTTCGCTGCACACACCGCTGCCGACTTGACTTGGAAAGCCAGATTACATTGACATTGTGTCAATGTCAGATTGTCTGGCTCTAACAAAAGTCTAACCACTTTTGGGTTGTTTGTGTGTTCTATCAGTTGATCTCGAATCATCTCGTCTTGGAGAGCAACAAACTTGCCTGAGCTAGCTAATCCCCTCAAGTTAGCCATGTAGGGTTGTACAGACTCGCCTGGAAGTTGATGACGCTGTCTAAAGACGAATCGCCGGAAGAGAGCACTTTGTGGGGTAGCGAAGTGTACCTTCAAGAGAGCCGTGCTATCACTGTAGATATTAGCTGTGCCTAATGTTCCGAGCACACGCTGGTCCTCTGCGCCCAAGCAGTGAACTAGCAGGGCCTTTTTCGGTGCATCTTCGACATCATGGAGTCCAAGTGCGATCAGGTACGTTTCCAAGCTTTCTAACCAGCGACACCATGGAATCGGGGGCTCCCCTGATAGTGGTAGTGAAAGTCCTGCCATCCTCGTCGCCAATGTTGTGTTTTAAATAAGGAGTCGGTGACAGCGGTTTGTAGCCAACACTGCTTTACTCAGGTATTTGTCACGTTACCGAAAGAACCAATCAACTGTACATCAAGCATAACTAAACTATCACAGCCCAATCAAACTGTGTGGTGCTGTAACTATTAATGCAGCACTGTAAGTAGAGTGTCCATACATAACAGGAGCAGCACCGTGACTGGAGCAGGCGGACTCTGGGACTCAACCATTTTACGGGGAAGGGGGGACTCAAAGATATTGGAATGGGTTACCATAGATATTAACAACAAAAGTAGAAAAAATATAATATCATTCATTAAAATTTAATATGAATATATTATAGCAGACACTCCTGACAACAGATGTTGGCAAGACGTTTTTGTAGGGTGGCAGCTGCCACCCCAGTGGTTTCGCCACTGCTCCTGAGTCGTCATCAACTGTAAATGAACTTTGCCCTTCGGTTTTTAACAAACTTCTCTATTACTTTTTTGTTGAAGTCAGGTATAAAAAGAGTGAGTCTTTTTTTCATTACATAGCATTGCTAGAGCATTGAGTCTACAGTCTCCTGCGACATGATGTTCCTCAGAAAGGTCTCTATACTTTTGAGAGTGGAGACTACCTTTCGGACCCTGCAGTTGTCCTCAGCTTCAAAGTCTCTGAGAACACCTTCAACAGGATATCTTGGATGAACTTGAACACCGCCTTCCAATGTATGCATGAAAAAAAAAATTGTCCTGCACAGTGTTTGTTAGCAGCACCAATGTTGCAATAAACATTGACTAGCTGACAGTGTGTTGTCATGTTAGTTGTCTGGTCTACTTGTATGAACATAAAGGTGGTGTTCTGCAATTTTTGTCAAATGTGTCCTTGCACTGAAGCAAGCATGCAGTCCAGGGTATTTTTTGTATTTTTAATGTGTCTTTAAAAACTGGTCTTCCATTTCACTGTCAAGTGATGCTACAAAGTCTTAATACTCCAAAGGCATGTTCACACTTACCTTTTAGTAAAGCACATTGGGAGTCTAGAAAAGCAATAATATGGCCAATGTAGCAGTTTACAGAAGACTACTACACCTTAATGCCTAATAGTTCAAATATTAAGTGATTTTATTCAGCAGTCTACTAGTTAAATCTTAACAGGTTACCTGTAAGGTATACAGTTAGTTCCAGAAATATTTGGACACTGACACAATTTTCATAATTTGGGCTCTGTACGTCTTCACAATGGATTTGAAATGAAACAACCGAGATGCAACTGAAGTGCAGACTTTCAGTTTTAATTCAAGGGGTTGAACAAAAATAATGTATAAAATGTTTAGAAATTGCGACCATACACAGCACCCTTATTTCAGAGGCTCAAATGTAATTGGAAAAATTAACACAATCATAAAGAAAATGTTCATTTTCAATACTTTGTCGAGAATCTGTTGCAGGCAATGACTGCTTGAAGTCTGGAATGCATGGACATTACCAAACCCTGGGTTTCCTCCTTGTGATGCTTTGTGATGCTAAACATCTGAAGGTGTGCCGTGGTAACTGGCAGCAAGACGTTAGCAGCAGATCCTTTAAGTCCTGTAAGTTGCGAGGTGGGGCCTCCATGGATCGGACTTGTTTCTCCAGCACATCCCACAGATGCTCGATTGGATTGAGATCTGGGGAATTTGGAGGCCAACACCTTGAACTCGTTGTTGTGTTCCTCAAACCATTCCTGAACCATTTTTGTTTTGTGGCAGGGTGCATTATCCTGCTGAAAGAGGCCAATGCCATCAGGGAGTATCGTTGCCATGAAAGGGTGCACATGGTCTGCAACAATGCTTAGGTAGGTGGTACCCAAGGTTTCCCAGCAGAACATTGCCCAAAGCATCACACTGCCTCCGCCGGCTTGCCTCCTTCCCATAGTGCATCCTGGTGCCATGTGTTCTCCAGGTAAGTGACGCACACGCACCCTGCCATCCACGTTATGTAAAAGAAAACATGATTTATCAGACCAGGCCACCTTCTTCCATTGCTCCGTGGTCCAGTTCTGATGCTCACGTGCCCATTGTAGGCGCTTTCAGTAGTGACAGGTCAGCATGGGCAGCCTGACTGGTCTGCGGCTACGCAGCCCCATATGCAACAAACTGCTATGCACTGTGTGTTCTGACACTGTTCTATCAGTATCATCATTCACTTTTTCAGCAATTTGCGCTACAGTAACTCGTTTGTTGGATCGGACCACATGGGCCAGCCTTCGCTCCCCATATGCTTCAATGAGACTTGGCCGCCCATGACCCTGTCGCTGGTTCACCGCTTTTCCTTCCTTGGACCACTTTTGATAGGTACTGACCACTGCAGACTGGGAACACCCCACAAGGGCTGCAGTTTTGGAGATGCTCTGACCAAGTTGTTTAGCCATCACAATTTGGCCCTTGTCAAAATCACTTAGATCCTTACGCTTGCTCATTTTTCCTGCTTCTAACACATCAACTTTGAGGACAGAAAGTTCACTTGCTGCCTAATATATCCCACCCATTGACAGGTGCCATGATAACGAGATTATCAGTGTTATTCACTTCACCTGTCAGTGGTCATAATGTTATGGCAGATCGGTGTATATCCCAATACACTTCAGAATTCATCCAGCTGCTTCTGTCTTCTGTCACATCATCAATAAACACTAGTGACCCAGTGCCACTGGAAGCCATGCATAATTTGTTCCATAACCGGGCTGGCTTTTTTAGATGTTTTTGCAAAGTCTTATCTGGCCTTTCTATTCTTGAGGCTTATGAATGGTTGGCACCTTGTGGTGAACCCTCTGCATTTGCTATCGCGAAGTTTTCTTATTATGGTAGACTTTGATAAATGATATGCCTACCTTCTGGAGAGTGTTCTTCACTTGGCTGGATATTGTGAAGGGGTTTTTCTTTATCATGGAAAGGATCCTACGATCACCCACCATTGTTGTCTTCCGTGGACGTCCAGGCCTTTTTGTGTTGCAGAGCTCACCAGTGCGTTCTTTATTTTATCAGAATGTACCAAACAGTCGATTTGGCCACTCCTAGTGTTTGTGCTATCTCTCTGATGGATTTTATATTTTTTTGCAGCATAAGGATGGCCTGTTTCACTTGTATTGAGAGCTCCTTTGACCGCAAGCTGTGGATTCACAGCAACAGCTTCCAAATGCGAATGCCACACCTGGAATCAACTCCAGACCTTTTACCTGCTTAATTGATGAAGGAGTAACAAAGAAATTGCCCACACTTGTCCATGAAACAGCTTTTGAGTTAATTGTCCAATTACTTTTGGTCCATTGAAAAAGAGGGAGCTGCATATTAAACAGCTGTAATTCCTAAACCCTTCCTCCAATTTTGATGGGAATACCCTCAAATTAAAGGTGAGAGTACTAAGACCATTTAAGAGTACTAAGACCATTTTAATCTGGTTGCCTTATGATTGACATTTCTTTAGCCGTATTGTGGCCCAGGATTCAAACAAATAACCTTCCAGCCATTCTTTAATCATCACTTGGGTACATATTTATTCTTTTTTACAGATGGAGCCATAGTCAGATACATTTTCTTATCCATTTACTATCATGTAACTATTGAAGCACAACCTAAAAAAGTTAAAACCATCCATGGAAACATTTTGAAAACATTCAGAGAACCTTTAGAAAACAATTATTATTATACATGTGATGTGCCCCTATGTTATTGTGCACAGTGCATTTGGGAAGAAGTTATTGGGAATGAAATTCCTGAGCAAATATTGTAATAACCCTCTTGCTAGGTGGGGTGTAAAGACCAGTGGATTACGGTATAGAGTAAAGGCTGCAACCACCTTTGTTTAGCAGATATGGTCTGGCAGTCAGAGGTTGTAACACACCACAAGGTTTTTGAAAAAAACAAAGATACTTTATTACAGTGATAATCCATAGGACAGCCAGAGTACCGGATCAAAAATTCACTGTGCCACTGTCGTTGACAAATATGTCCCATTAAGACAGGGTAGACTATGTGTAACCGATGATTTACACAGCACACATGAACAGCGCGCCAACACAGCACACTGAACCGTACACAGTATTGCATGAGGCTGATCTCCAGCCCATATACATCTCCAGCCCACAGTAAGGATCCACCTGGTAACACGGCCAAAAAACCCACGTAAGTATGGGTATGACGAGGACCCCTCCCACCGACACTATCTGCACTTCCATAGCTCATCTTTTCACCCTCCCCCATCCTACACCGTACATTATCAAATCTTACAGACAGTACTAAAGAAAACAACATCTGCCGACTAAATAGTTATTTCGTTTTTACACTACAATCATTCTATTAAGATGAATGAGACTTGACGGCAGATTTAGATCACAGATACTTTTTTAAAAAATGTCACCACTGCTTTACATTACATATTATGGTACTGTAGTAATCGAGTCCAGGACTCCGACTCAAGTCTCATTTTGATGACTGGGACCATTGGTGACTCGGGTTTGGGACTGGGACTCGCGTTTTACTAAGTTGATTTGGGTTTTCTTCTGTATTTAAATGTGGATGGGATTAAGCAGAGTAAAAAACAGCACGTGTTGAATGATACGGGTACATGTTATCTACAGTAGCAGTGTAAAAGACGCGCAACACCCGGCTCACAGGGCCGGCAGGCTCCGATCCACTTCAGGTCAGAATCCAACAGAGTACAAAATGCTACACTTCATGCAACACTCTGTGTTTCTTCCTTTCAACCACCAGCCGCAAACATATTATTAGCTTTGCTTATTTAAGAAACAAAAATTGCAGGGCATATAGTAAAACACCAGTTATTAGTCTCTGTCTCCCTATAAAAAGTAGCACTATTTGAATTTGTCATTTTGCTTTTCTCTCTTGTCCTTCCCATAACCAGGTTCTGTCAAATCCTTTAGTTTTCACTCCAGAATGAAAAAATCAAACAAACACATGTCGTTGATAACAACAACATGACAGAAAGCCTGTTACAATTAATTCAGATAATTAGGTCAATCTGACAGGAGCAATAGCCTATTTATCTGAATTAATTGTAACAGGCTTTCTGTTACAATTAATTCAGATAAATAGGCTATTGCTCCTGTCAGATTGACCTAATTATCTGAATTAATTTTAACAGGCTTTCTGCCATGTTGTTGTTATTTCAGATAATTAGGTCAATCTGACAGGAGCAATAGCCTATTCTGTAGAGATTACTTACACAAAAGGGAATTACTGATATAACATAACTATTGAACACTTGAAAACAATGTGTATGTACATATTGTATGAGTCATAGTCTGTGTATGCATATTTTTTATTGGCTATAGTGTATTGTAAGCAATTATGACTACTGGAAAAAGACAATGAAAGAAAAGGAAAATCTTAACATGCACAAAGAATTGCATCAGCACGCTACATGGTGTTACATTTATTGTATCAATTAGAGGAAATCATTTAGGCGTAACTGTTCAAACAGCCTATAGAAAAAGTGTCATTGATCAAAGAATAGCGAAACCATTGCATGATGACACCATGTTAAAAGAACCCAGAATAATTTGTTCTACTTTCAGAGGTTTTATAGTAGGTTGCGCAAAGAGTGTTGCACAATGTCAAAAATATATATATACCACCAGCAATTCCCTTAGTGAATTCTTGTGGTCAGAAAGGGCTGTCTGTGCCATTCTCCAGTGCATCCATTGAGTGGGTCTTTAGTCATTGGGGCATTGTTATGAGGCCTCACAGAGAAAGGCTAATCAGCACAATCTTATCAAGCACTTTTTGGTCTTTGTGACTTAGACAAATTTAAGTTTTATTCAGATTTTTCTGTGTAATCATTTTTGTGCTGCAATAATTTTGCTGGTTTTAAAAAGCTTTACAATTTAACTTGTTTCAAACTCTTCTTGAGCAAAACAAAAGATACTAGGCCAAAAAGCCTACTATTGTTCTTAGAAATTAGTGTAAATTGTGTTACTTAACGTTTCATATCAAGAACAACAGCATATTGTTGAAAATGTCAGTATTTAGAATGATTATCCATGTGAGCACTTGGTAAATTTCAAAAACAACAATTTACATCCGAACCATCTCTTGTCAATTTAGCAAGGTAAAGTATGTTTGACTGCCAAACGTGCCTGTCAAATACAGGATACATAAAGGATTGGTTACATATTGACATAATAAGCAACTCATTTAAAATGCTGAGAAATATTGGAATTCCATAATTCACAAATGTAATGCCATCCCTGCACTAGATATAAAAAAAAACACAGGTTGAAAAACAAATGGCTGCTGCTGCAGAAAAAGAGAAGGCTGTAATGTGTGGTAAGGTAGCAAAAATAATATAGAAAATTCAGTAAGTCATCGGCTACCAACAGAAAAAGGCTTTTGATATTTGCCAGCGACTGAGATACGAAGCGCAACATGGGTGAATCAGAAACTGGAAAGCTTGTCGATTAGATTAGATTCCATCTTCTCACCCATGTTGCGCTTTGCATCTCAGTCACTGGAAAATAAGGACAATACTGTATTTTCCTTCTCGTATTGTAGGCTACAATGTTTGTCTCCCCAAACAACTAGGTCTAAGTTATTAATGGATTTTATTTTATTCCATTGTCAAAGTAACCAGTCATTTAAATAATTTGTGCAGCATTAAATAGACAATTATAAGTTTCCATATAAAATGACCCCTGGCATACCACAGTCTCGGTGGACCCCCCATACAATGTATGTCCTATTCAAGCAATCTCATTCCTCTGCTGGTTAGACAAGTATACAGCCTGTAGCCAGGGCTGTGGGAAGATGTTTTTTGCAAGGGGAGCTAGGAATATTGAACCCTCGGAAGACACATCCCTGTCAGCCATAATGAAAAGTGTATTAATATGGTTTGGTATTCCAGAGACAGTCCGGGCAACGGACCACAATTCTCTGCAGGCCTCTTTCGGCCCTTTGCTACAGTGTACAACTTCCATCATCACGTCGAGTCCACATTACCCCCAGTCATATGGCATGGCCAAGCATACTGTGAAAACAGTTAAGTCAATCCTAAGGCAGACCGACCCTCACTTAGGTACCGTTCCAAATCGGGAGTCCAGCAAAATTTATCATGGACCGACATTTTTGGACCACCCTGCTGACCCTGAAGTAGAATCTTATACCCTTCTGGACAAACCTTGAGAAGGTTCAGAGCAATGAGGCTACACTTTGTGAGGATGAGGATGGTGTGGAAGCCAGAGTCAGCAGAGAGAAGTACAGTATGTCATTGGTGATTTTCCGTAGGGCAGTTTCTGTGCTGTGTTTGGAGCAGAAGCCAGATTGGAAAGGTTGGTAGAGGTTACTTGAGTCAAGGTGGGATTTTCAGTTGAGCAGCGACAACTCGCTCAAGGATTTTGGACAGAAAAGGGAGATTGGAGATGGGCCGGTAGTTGTTAAGTATATCAGGGTGAAGTCCAGGGTTTTTTTCATCGGGGGGACAGCAGCAAGCTTGAGGGTGGGGGGGACGAGGCCAGTGGACATTGGTGATGAGAGGGGAGAGTGTGGGGAGGAAGGCCTTGAATAGAAAGGAGGGGGTAGGGTCAAGGGCACAGGTTGAGGACTTCATGCTGGTGACTACTGTATGGGGGATAGTTTGATTTCAGTGATTTCACTGAAGGATGATATTGAGTGACTTGGAAGTAGTGGGGGGTTGGGGTGAGGGCCAGGGAGGGCGGTGGAACAGGAAGCAGCCAGCTGATTGTGTATTGTGTCAATTTTGGTTTGGAAAAATGAAAGATACGAATTGCATTTGCTGGTGGTGAAGGAGTTAGAGATGGTGTCCATGGTTTTGAGGAGTTTGTTGATGGTGGAAAAAAGGGTTTTGGGGTTGTTACGGCCAAATTGGATGATGAAGAATGAGTAAGAGGAATGTGCACTGTTGAGGGCATCTTTATAATGTTGTTGGTGAAGTTAGTAAGCATCCAAGTGGACAGTGAGACCGGTTCTTTTGGAAAGTCATTCCAGTTGACAGCCCCTGGCTTTGAGGTGGTGAAGTTCATCAGTGTATCAAGGGGCAGAGTGTGTGAAGTTGACCAGTTTGGTTTTTATGGGAGCCATCTGATCAAGGCAGGAGGAGTGCATCGTTGTAGGTGTTGACCAGGTCAATTGGGGAGATGTATGGAGTTCAAAATTTATTTATCAAATGCATCGAATAACACAGCATCATCCTGCACAATGAAATTCTTGTGACATGGCACACGACATCTACATAGTAAGAATTAAGAAATATATAAAGCAAAAATATAGCAATAATATACATAACAATGTAAACTAGCAGCAATTTTAAAAATAGGAGGATGGGGAATGTGAACAATATAGATAGAAGTAATTATTATTATAGATATGGCAACTATTGCAATAATAACAATGTAAAGTATCAACAATTAAAAAAAGAGTAGAATAGGGAATATGAACAATATGGGTAGAAGTATAAAATATTATAGGTACAATATGAGTGTAATATGTCTATGTACATACAAAAGAATACTCTATGTACATTGAATGTACATGGAAAGACAGACCATTTGGAATGTTCATGTGTGATCAGTATGAGCATAGATCAGTGTTGCTGGTTGAGGAGTCTGGCCTGAAGGAAAAAACTGTTTGTGAGTCTGGAAGTGAGTGAGGGCAGAATCAGATATGGTGTCAGCCAAGATGGAGAGAGAGGAGGGCTTGATGGACTTGGAGTTTCAGAAAGTTATGGGGTGTTTCTGTTTGAAAATGGGGGTGGGGATGTCTATGCCCGGGGTGATAGCCAGATGGTCGGAGACGTGGGTGGGGAAATCTATGTGTTGGGTAATATTGAAATATTGAAGAATGTCTGGGAGATCCGTTATGGTTTTGCAGTCAGCAGAGTTGACATGGATGTTGAAATCGCCCAGTGGCACAGAGCTGAGTTAGAAACTCAGTTAATTCGAAAGGAAATGCAGGGTTTGGCTTGGGGGGGCGATAAATAACAGTAGTGACCAGAGGTTTAGGACCAGACAATTTAAAAGCAAGGTGTTCAATTGAGGAGTGGGTGGGAATGGATAAGGCGCTGCTTTTGATGGTTTATCGATGTAATGACGCTATTCCACGACCACATGGCGTGGTTTTTCCATGTATGTGAATCCAACAGGTGCAGTCTGGTTGAGAGAGAAAGATTCCAAGGGTTTTTGCCAGGTTTCAGATAGAGAATGTCAAGTTTATTGTCCAAAATCAATTAACTGAGAATGAGGCCCTTGTTATTTAGGGACCGGGTGTTGAAAACTGCCAATTTGAGATGTGATTGTTTCTGAGCGGGCTTGTGGAGTGAACGTGTTGTTTGTTGTGATGACGTAGTGCCTGCCAGTGGAGCAGTGACAGTGTTTCTGAGTGGGCTTGCGGAGTGAATGTGTTGTTTGTTGTGATGACGTAGTGCCTGCCAGTGGAGCAGCGACAGTGTTTCTGAGTGGGCTTGTGGAGTGAACGTGTTGTTTGTTGTGATGACGTAGTGCCTGCCAGTGGAGCAGTGACAGTGCTCCCGCTGGACCATGTGGACGGGACGGAGTGCTCCAACCCCAAGTACACAAACTTTCGCGTAGAGCCTCTATGGATGTAGCTGGATCTACGTAACAGACCAAGGGTTTTGATGGCTGAGATGCATAGAGGTGGAGTGGAGTGGTTGTTTAGTTTGAGAAGTTGCGTGGTGGAGTATTTTAGCATCATGTTTGCCGGGGAGGATGATTAGGACGATGGTAACTGCCTTGCTGCTGGCTAACTGATAGATAGCGGTCCCAGCCAAGGGCTAACCGTACCAGGACAACTGGGAGGCTGTCTGGGATAGAGCTCACAGTGGCAGACAGCACTGAGCAGGTGCAGAGACGGAAGGGTCCAGAATTCCCGGTATGAGGCTAGGGAGCGGGAGTTGAGGTTTTGTCCGGTGTGGCGGCAGAATCCAAAGACTTTACTGGAGAGGAAGCAGATGTAGCTGCGACATTAGCTGGTGTCGCAGGATTGTGCATAGACGTATGTAACCACAAACATCCGTAAAAGTAGCAATTAGGTACATAATGTTTCCAGAAAAAAAGCAAAAAATGGTTGAGCCAAAGGCAAGAAAGAGTCTATAAATAAACTTAGCTAGAACACAGGAACCAATGAAATCTCAGGTTAAATGCTTGCATTTTCAAAAAAATGCCCCAGCAATCAGGAGGGAGGCACAATTCTCCCTGCTGTGTGGGCAGTAAAGAACAGTTTGTCCAAGTCCAACATTTCTCAGTTGATAGTCTCTACCAGAACGTCTCCACTGATTAGTGAACATTTTATGTCTTTTAGTAATACGTGATTGAGTAAAGCAGTGTTTCACAATCCTGCTCCTGGGCGCCCCCCTTCCTTGCATGTTTTAGATCTCATCCTGCTCTGTCACACCTGATTCAAATGATCGCTAATTATCAAGTCCTTCATGAGCCACATTAGGTATGTTAGGGCAGGGCGATATCTAAAACATGCAGGGAAAGGGGTGTCCAGGAGGAGGGTTGAGAAACACTGGTGTAAAGGGACAGTAACACAAGTCTGTTAATATAAAACATTTAAAAAATCTGTCACAACTTGGCACCACACCTTACACATCAGGAGCCGCAACTGAGGTCAAAGACAGGCATTCCACATTTAACATTTGTGAAATCCCAAAATCATATAGCTTATTTTCTTTATATGCAAAAACCGTACACGGACCAAATAAACAGTACCAACCCTCCCCCCTTTTCACTACGCTTCTCCCAGACGCTCGAAACTACCGGAGTTTACTAGAAGAGTTTGGTTTGGATGTTTCAGGATAACCTTTACAGGACCAGATTTTCAGTATTTTTCATTAATGTATTACTGTTAGAGAATCGTATTAGCCAACACTGTGTTTTATTCATTTTTGAAAAAACTTACTTTTTGTAGCGGTAAAATATACAGGAAACATATCTTTAGGAGCGTACTGGGCGGAGGCTCGGCCGCGAACTTCGCCTATATTCATCTACGTCGCATTTCCTTTACATTTTACTAATTACAGGTAAGTTATTTCTTTATTTGCAAATAATCTGATGTCAAAGGTCTGTACCCCGTCAAAACAACGAACAGCTACAGTAAGGCTGCAGAAATCTTTTCTGATCGAGTTACGTGAATCTAGTCTCAGTGGTGCTGTATTTGCTTTTATATTTTAAAATATAAGTTTAAAACTAATGTAAAGGAACTGTAGAATATTGCAATGTTTGAATTATATAACGATAGACAAGGTTAGAAAATTGTTATTAAAATAAAGTACAGTAATACACTACATGTTTGGTTAATCAAGAAATAAACTGGCTGGAGATATACAAAATACATTTAAAAAAATGACGAGATGGAATGACAGTAAACTAGTTATGGCTTTTGTGGATTAGTTTGGGGGAATGCCTACTGTACCATTCCAGTAATACGGAGTGCCGATGCTGGTCCGTTCAACAGTGTCAGGGTCCAACGCTAACTTTTTTCTCACTGAGAAAAAAAAGTCTGAAATCTACTGTCCCGAACTGAATAATAAAAAAAAAAAAATGTGTGTGTGTGTGTGTGTGTGTGTGTGTGTGTGTGTGTGTGTGTGTGTGTGTGTGTGTGTGTGTGTGTATTTTACAGATATATAGTATGTAAATATCATATAATCAGAATATTGATTTATACCACAGATTTGCATGTGATATGAGACATGAGAGCTGATACAAGCAATTGCTGTTTACATAAATATGATGTATGGCACATCATTACTTTTTAATAAATGGTTATCAAAATATTAGCTACTATAAATATCATTATCATCTTTTCATGAAGATGCTTGCATATTTGATGTGACATAAAAGCATGAAAATAAAATAGTTTGGCCTAATTTATTTATACTGTATTGCATGCTGTGTACTGTATTGTGCTTATACTGTAATGCTAATAATATTTACTGTATTGTGTCATATTTATTTATTTGTAACATAAATATGACGCAATACAGTCTACTTGCACTAGTTTGTTGACTGGCTTCTTGTGTGTCACGGCTAGCAAGCGCGTTGGCCGGCATAGTTAACATGACACTTACAGTCCGTATGGTTTCTCTCTCTGTGTTCAACGGACTATGTCATAGACGTAGTCCGTGAGTGGTTTTTCACTCTTCACAACATGAAAGGCGGTCGCAATTAGTTTTTCAATTTGGCTACGTGCCACCTCATTCATTCGGAACAGGCTCATTAGTTCATTGGTGCAGCCGCAGGGTTGTCTACAGCCCGTTTGGCCGCAATACACACATGCTGCAGGGACTTAACAGGTTTTTGGTAGTTGTTCGTTCCCTTAATAACCAACCCTGCCATATCAGCTTTCGACGGGAACGCACAACATGAACGGCAGTACGTGCCTCTTGCCATTATCGTTTTCAACGCATGGAACCTGTTTTTTCCAACAAAAATGATCGCATTTGCTTTGCCTCGTACAATACCGTTTGGGACCTGCTCTAGAATGCACTATGATTGGTCAAAACCGACGAGCCATTAAATATTATTGGTCAAAAAGACGACACCGATACTGTACCACACCTAGGGCGAGAAGCGCCACAGATGCATTTTAAGTCGAGAACAAGCGAAAATCGAAGCGGGAAGAGTGATAGATGACGAGCAAACGTTTTAATATGATACTGTGAATTTATATGGGGAAATTGAGCGCTGGCCCATGTGGGCCAGTTACTGTCTTGTCTACTGGCCCGACAGTATGTTTTACTGGCCCTGGGCCTGCGGGCCATCATAAATGTTAAACCCTGAGCGGTGCAAAAAGTTATGGAATGCTAGATTTGCTCTTGTTTTGTTGTATTGTTGAATCTATAGACTACTCATTGACACCCAAAGATTACAGTTCTGAAAATGTACACATTAGCATGACACCTCATTTTATGGTGCCAAGATCCATAGGTAAGTGCTACAATGCAATATCTTTATTCCGCGCTGATTTTTAGGTAGACTCATATCCCATTTAATGGTCTCAAGATGAGAAAATAAAGCGTGTGCAATAGATTGTATGCTGCTAATTATATTCTGAAGTCATAATACACCCACACCAGAGGCGTCGCTAGGATCACAATACAGTCGGGGCTTAGCCCACCTCCCACCCCGCCCGGGACAGAAAGTACAGGGTTTTGAATGTACATGCGGGAAATGTCGATGTACACGCTAACAGCCTACAAGTCTACATTGTCATAATGCACGATCGGAATTATAGATTAATAGATCTGGGGCTATTTTTTTATTATTATTATTTTTTGGTCCATTTGAGATCCGGGGCTATTCATAAAAGATCTGTGGCTATAGCCCCGGACGCCCAGGGCTAACGACACCACTGACCCACACCCACACTCATTTTAACCTGTGTTTTCTTTTCTCCAGGTAAAATTAACGAATTGTTGTATTTTTTTTATTATGAATGCTGACTTTGTTTAGCCATGTTAGTCCTAATATGACAGGATTCCACTATATGTACGCATTTCTATCGCTTCATATGGGGGACCTTTATTTTGAAGGCAAAACGCAGTCATCACTATTGTAGCCATACTTATGACTATCTGACTGACTGTTTTTTTATGCGATTTATGGAAGAAAACTGTTAATAACCTGGGCTCCCATGTTGAACGCCTGTTGAAATTCTCTTGCAGACATAGCCACAGGTTTTCTGTTGGATTGAGAAATTTTTGGACATAAGTGGTTATGTGCAGATTGCCCATTTAATGATTTATTCTCATTTAAAATGACTGTATGCCCAAAATGTTCTCAATCCAATATTTTCAAAATGTTCACCTTCTGTTGCCTTACAACCTCAAATGAAAACATGCAAAATCTGACTTTTTCCGGCTTTATTTACACACAGTAACCCACAATATCCAAGTGAATGTATTTTCTTTTACTGTGAAAATGTATCAAAATTAAGACAGTAAAATACCCTTTTGGATGAGTGAAAACCCCAATATATATATGCCCTTTATACAGCTTTGTTTAAGCACAGTAACACACAATATCCAAATGAGAAAAAACAAACTCTGAAAATGTATTAAAATTAAAACGGTAAAATACCTCATTTGGATGCGCCCACCCTGCTTTAGAGTACATACACTTATGAGCCAAAACATAATGACCACTCAAAGGTCATGTCTCCTAACACAGGCACATGTCAAAGTCTGGGTAGATTAGACTAAGTGAACAGTCAAATCTCGTGGTCAACGTGTTGGATGCTGGAGTAAAGACCTGAGCGACTTTGACAAGGGCCAAATTGTTATGCCCAGATGACTGGGTCAGAGCATCTCTGAAATGGTAAGGCTTGTGGGGTGCTCCCGGTCAGCAGTGGTGTGTACCTACCGACAGTGGTCCAAGGAGGGACAAACCAGTAACAGGGTGTTGGGCGCCCAAGGCTCATCGATACGTGAAGGCTATCCGGTCTGGTCCGAACCAACAGGTCTACTGTGGCATAAGTCACAGAAAATGTTAATGATGGTTACGGGAGGAATGTGTCAGAACACACAGTGCATTGCACTCTGCTGCATATGAGGCTGTGTAGCCGCAGACCGGTCAGAGTGCCCAGGATGACCCCTGTCCACCGTCGAAAGTGAAAGGACTGCAGGGCCTTAATTTACGTTCTGGTTTTAACGCCCCACTGCAAAAGACTGCAAGGCCTTTCCATGAACAGGGTTCCGGTTACAATGATGAGTTCCGTTTTCTTTTACATCACGTGGACAGTGTGGGATGGAGAGAGTGTGATTCTCTGGGTAATGTTCTGCTGGCAAACCCTGGGTCCAGGCATTCATGTGGATGTCAATTTGACATGTGCCACCTACCTAAACATTGCTGCAGACTAGGTAAACTCCTTCATGGCGGTGGAATTCCCTGATGGCAGTGGCCTCTCTGCAGGATAATGAGTCCTGCCATACTGCACACATTGTTCAGCAATGGTTTGAGGGACATGATGAAGAGTTCAAGGTGTTGCCCTTGCCTTCAAATTCCCCATATCTGAATCCAATTGAGCGTCTGTGGGATGTGTTGGACCAACAAGTCCAATCCACAGTCTCTCCACCTTGCGGCTTACAGGACTTGCTGCTGCTTCAAGGATCTGCTGCTCATGTCTTGGTGCCAGGTACCACAGGACACCTTTATGGGTCTTGTAGAGTCCATGCCTCATCGGGCCGGCGCTGTTTTGACGGCACGTGGAGGACCAACAGCATATTAGGCAGGTGGTCATAATGTTTTTGCTCATCAATGTGTATATATATGTAATATATATGGGAACTGGAACTGGCTGTTGTACATGTCAATCCAGAGCATCCCAAAAATGCTTAATAGGTGACATGTCTGGTGAGTATGCCAGTTATTGAAGAACTGGGACATTTTCAGGATGTCATTACGCCCCCAAAATATTAGGAACTGGTTGAAGAACAGCATCTAAACTCATCGATTTTGCTTTTTTGTGGTGTGGGGGGCGCATATTGTGGTTTTGTGATGATTAGGTTAACCTTCATGTCTTTGGCCTTATTAAATATTTCTGGTGGTCATTTCCCTGTGTGTCTAGGTGCCATGGATCTCTCTGTTTTGGTGGTATTCTGCTTCTGTGTAGCTCCTGCTTTGGGTAAGATTTCTTTCTAACTATGTTTTAGCTTTTTCTAAAAAAAAAAAAGCATTTTAATCAGTTGTGATCAAGGAACCAGAATCATACATTTGTAGTCACTGTTTGTGTTGATATCAGTATTTTTACAGTGTACAGTAGCAAATTGGTTATTCAGTGTGGTTGAGGGAACTGTTATGTTTTTTGGATGAGCCAGTCTCTGGTCTCTCTATACTAACAGGATCAGGGTTTGGCAGGGAGATGCCAGGTAAGTTGGAAGTGCTTTGGTTGCCTCAGTTGTGTAATAAATTAATCTGAAATATGCTGTTTGTCTGGCTGCCTTGGAATGGAGACTGAAAATGCACGGCCATCTTTATTGTTGGCTTATAATTTGCCATAGAGTATGGCTGTGTGTAGATCAATTCACTTTGTGGTAGAGGGAACTGATTAGTTGCTTATAAGTTGGTCTCTATTCTGTCTTTGTACAAACAGGGCCAGCTTTAGGCTGGGAAATGCCAGGTAAGTTTGTAATGTATTGAATGCCTCAGTCGTGTCAATATGGAATGAGCATCATGATGCCTGTCTGCCTTGGAATGGGCAATTGGCTATTTTTATTTACGTTTCTGATACATTAAAGCAGCTGACTGTGCTCAGTCTTTACCAACCAAGCATCTAGATAATCATTGTTGTGTAAGGATCATTTTAAGTTGATTTGATTAAATCCAGTTAGTTACAAATAGAATTAAAACCAAACTCATTTAGACTGCTGTAAGAAAGCCCCTTTTAATTTTCTTGCCAGGATTAGACCTTTCCTCATGTGAGGGATTAATAATCACTCTTTTGGAGTGTAGCTTAGCCTTTCAAATGGCAGGCGCCAAACTGTGCCTGCCATTGGGTTGTGTTGTTGGGCTGCTTGCTCCGGAGAAGATTGCCCTACATGAGACGTTTTTCTCCTCAGGAAGGGCTAGTCAATAGAGTGACTTGGACAGGATATGGGTTCCTCTGATAGTGGTGAGGATTGACAATAAACAAAAGATTTGTCGGACATCAGGCTTATATACTGCATCATACTTAGCACAGCTGGCTCAGGTTGTCATTTCATTGTCCCCTTTAAGAAAAAAATCAAAATGAGAAGGTCAGCAGATAAGAGATGAGCAACTTAGAGAAATGTGGATGCCTAGCAATGATCATTATACCGTACCTCAGGATTTTCAAGAAGTTGTTCAATTACCTAGGCACTTCACGTAAGAGTCATGAATGTGTTTGGTGATCCAGATAATGTGACATGCATGCGAATAGATTCTTAATCTTAATAATGTTTGTGAGGAAGAAGACCTTCGGTTGATTCCCAAATGGTTACTTGCACTGCATAAGCCAATATTTGCACACCTGTGTTTGGCAGACGCAAACACGCAGGCATGCACAAACACACGCCGTCTCTCACACACACATTTTGGCCTTACCCAGTCGTACTTAAAGACTCAATATTGTAATGTTTAGCTGTAGGTTCTACAAAGCTGCAATTGGTGTCAAATTACACTTTATGGTCCTATGACAAGAAAGGCACCTGCTAAAGCTTTGCAAAATTGAAGAAAAGAGAAACCAGCACACTTCTTGGTTTTAGCACCGCTTGTCTTTATTGAAGCTTTATGTATTGGCCTTTAGGCATTCGAAGACCAACAGTGACACAAGCAAGAACAGCGTGCCTGTTTGTCTTCAATTTTACATTAC
The DNA here is from genome assembly GCA_016801175.1 of Esox masquinongy. Classification (NCBI taxonomy): domain Eukaryota; kingdom Metazoa; phylum Chordata; class Actinopteri; order Esociformes; family Esocidae; genus Esox; species Esox masquinongy. Next base: position 144,004 of record JACXGI010000065.1, on the reverse strand, counting down.
CATGCAGTTGAAACAAGTTACATTGGAGGTGCCTTTTTGAACATGCTTATACCGTATATTGCATCACCCACTAGTGTAATCTGAGTGAAGTGCCTGTGGCGCCCATTACTGAACTTTCATTACAAGTGGACCATACAGGAAATGATTAAGTGATTTGGAGTATCTCAAACCTTGTGTGCATGTGCTGTTCACATTCAACGTATGTGTTTGTTCTGTAGCCTGTTCAGGCTGCTCTGGTGAATGGTGCTTGTTTTTAATAAATGTAGATCAAAGCTAAATCAGTGTAAATTAAAATAACACTCTGGGCTATTATTATTTTTGTTATGCAGAATCCTGCAATCAGGTGCTCTTAAATGGAGTAGCAGTTTTGTCACAGCCTTGCAGTTAGCTTTGTCATTACAGTTCCAGGGTTCTAACCCTCTACTCAAATTAGAATGTCCCCAAGTCCACTAGGATTTGCTGCGATGAAGCAGGGAGTTATTCAGGAAATTGGGGGGGAAATGTTTCATTTTGAAGACCTTCAGTGAGCTTTAATCTAACTTAAGTAAAAAAAGCACCATTTGGCAAAGTAAACAGCTCTTTACTTTAAGTTGAGCACAGTGTGCACTGTGTATAAACACGTGGTTAAATTGTGATCTGCATTGGAGCTTTGGGAATCTCTGGATCTCTTTGTCCCGCAGACTAAAGAGGCAGAAAAGGTTTAGCACTTATTGAGCATTCTATGTAAATATTAGGAACACTTCACTATAGTTATCAAAATAAACAGCTTAAAATTACATAAGTTTCATTGCTCACACAAACCACACAGTCAAAGCTAATGTCTGTCAATCATTAATGCTTTTCTTTTCTTTTTCAGCATCGACAGTGGATGAAAAAGGTAAATGTTTGTTGTTGTTTGAAGCATTGCTACTCTTTCACTTTAAACAGCATGTTGACAAATAGTTAAATCCCATAGCATTCAGTCATCAACGTTATTACACCAGTTTCAGTAAACTCAGTTGACATTTATGTTTGTGTTGCTTCCATTGAAAACGCAAGATTTAAATCCCTGCATGGTCACAAGATAATTATATAGAGCCCTCCTATACTCTCCATGTAGGGACAGTGTAGCCTCAAACAATTAATGTGAATGAGTGAGTTCCATACGATTCTTTTATAAAGGGTGTTGGTGTACATATTGGTTTTGTAAATGTAGAAATTACAACGTTTTTATACATACTATTTCAGGGCACCAAAGGTTTTGGGACTGATTTAATGTAATGTCCAAATTAAGTAACTATGTTCAGTATTTGGTCACATCAGCATCACATCTACATCAGCTAACTACTGATTTGCCACTAGCAGTATAACTCTAATTCTTCTAGTAAAGTATTCTGATTGCAGTGGCTAACACATCAACTTCTGAGTAGGGTCGGAACCTAGGTAAAAGCCCATAGAGCAAAGATATTCTGAAGGGTGTCCAGTCCTCTGCTGGCTGTGTTGGATGAAGATTATAGGACCTTCTCAAAGTTTCGAAGCTCTGTGGCTCCATCAATATTTTTGCATGTTCAGATTACCAGCAGAGCAATAAATACTGTAGGGCTGTGTCCATAGTCTTTAGACAGAATCCAGATCAGCTGCCCAAACAGGAGGATGAGGACAACCAAGCGGGCTGTGGGCAATTACAATAGGTGTGTTGACAATAGGTCAAGCAGAAACTAGATATGCAACACAACCAGGTGGATGTTGGGCAGGGACAGCTCAAAGTCGTCAGGCCATGTAGACTTGAGATGTAGTCTTAAGGGCTAAGGTCCTACTAAGATTCAAGAGGACAACAGAGAAATTAGAGGAAGCCTTCCTTATATCCAAAAGGATACAACCGCATAAAATTCAGACTGACACTTTTCCCCCATCACAAACTAATGCACGGTGAAAAATAGGAACTGAGTCATGGGAGGTCAAGAATAGACTGTGGCCCCATCCAAAGATAACCCCTGACAGGGCAGAACAAGTAGGAAATGGCTCCTCACTTTGCCAAGTAGTAGACCACTAAGGGGACATCAACTGACCGCAAACTACCCCGAGACAGGGCAGAGTATAACCTCGAGTTCTGTCCCATCCCATGAGTGTTAGGGACAGCATGCCGTAACACAAGTCATCCATTTAAACTAGTGCTGTCAAAAGATTAAAATTGTGGTTAATCAACATTCAACAATATGATAAAATTGGCTATCAATACACGTTTGTTTAAAAAGCAGTGTATTATGTTAAAGACATACTGTTTTTTATTTTAAAATATGGACAGTACTTGACTTAAGTGCAGGAGCTGTCTTCTTCAAGTCAGTCCATTAGACCAGGGAGTGACAGACCTGAATTTTCTTCCCTCAAACTACTACAATAACTGGCATCGTCCATTTGTAGCCCATGTACATGTAAATTGAAGGTTGCTGTTCACTGATCCCATAGTTCTAATATGTCAGAATTAAATGAATTCCAAATTCAACCAAATGTGTAATGTAGGCTACTTTACTAATAGGCACAGGCATAAGGTACTGTACACCATTTGGCTAGAGGTGTTTATCTACTATCATTCATCAGAGGAAATCTGTTATTTATGCACAACATGGAAGTTGTTTTTTAATCCCTCTGTTAGAATATGTTTTTGGTGGGAATGTGATTGGCGATGACATTTATGCTTAGTGTAGGCTTGCAAAAAAGATCTAATGATTATAACCTTAGCATGCTACAAATGAAGTGTTAGCAGGTAGATTTTCGCACACACAGTGTCTTGGGAGCAGATGGAGAACCGGGTCAGAGTTAGGGGAGGCACCGCTGGCCTTCTCGCTTGATGGGTTTTGGAGGGAGACTGGGGTGGGGGCCACAAGGAGGGATATTCAAATTTCTGACAACTTGGAATTCGACAACCTTTGACAGGTTTTACCGACTTGATTCACAGCATGAATCTCTGCTAACCAATGGTGCACAGAAGTGATAAAATTCAGATAGCTGGTTAGATTGAACAAGCCAAAAGTCTCAGGGAAGGGTCACTTATCACACTGAAGGTTGAAGTGGTGTGCTTAGAACATTCTCAAGTCAATAGAAATATTTCCTTGCAGTAGAGAACAGATTTAAATGACCCCAGATAACCAATATGGAATAAATATGGCTTTGCAGTTTTTATAAGAGAACAAGTTTCTGATTGAGACCAAACATGACTGCTTTAGTATCAATCTGTCACATATATTCCATTAATATTTCACCTAGATACTGTAACCAGTGGGAGAGAAGTCATAAGATCTCTTCTCTGGGGGAGTCAAAGACTGAAAGTTTATTTTTGGGCCGAGACACTCGGTGGTAGGAATCTCGTGTCAAGGGTTGGGTTTACACAGCTCAGTCGTCAGTCGTATTTGGCTGCTGAGGGAACAAGTGGTCAGATACTATAACTCCAGTTTCAATATTCATTGAGTAACTGTGAATAATAACATTCTGCAAAATGCAAAATTAATCTGTCTTTCATGTATCCCCTGTTCTTTACCTCCCTTCCCAGATTATGATGCTGCTTTTCACTATGGTGAGTGAATGGGTGATGGAGCATCAACTAACTCCACAGGTGGCAAATGTGTGACAGTTCTCAGGAAACATCTGGGGGAGGTCAAGATGGGTTTGCATTTTCCCCTTTTTTTGTTTTTTCAGAAAACATTAGCCCCTCAAGTCATGGTTCCAGAGTTCAATTGGCGAAGAGTTCTAGTCCTATTATAGTCTAGTTTCTGAACACATCACAACCACTCAACCACGTCAGACTATACATCTCTATAGATGTAGAATTTAAGGATGTATTAATCATGGCATTTGCAGTAAGTGCAGATAGGGCTTGATACTCTCAGGAAAGTGACTTATGGTCTCAAGCATATAGTCACAATTGCAGAAACTCAGGTCGAGTGAGCAGAAACTCAAAAATAAACCTTGAGATATTGGAGTGCCCTAGCAAATATACAATTAATGTTATACATAAGCAAGAGACCCATTCAATGTGTCCCAGCTGAAAATTGCAACAGTACAATATAGCTCAAATGATTAGAATGTTGTCTAGATGGGCGGTCATGTGTGTTGTGAAGTAGAGGATCAGGGGTTCGCAACCAGGGTGGGGCCAGTCAAACTGTCAGTGGAAAAGTAGTATGGCATGTTTGACGTTGGTTACACTGGAAGGTGCCTACTGTAGGTTAGGGTGCCACACATTTTTGTCAATGACATTTCTGTTTTATTATCCAATTTGAAATGATGTATTACGTTCTGAATCCAAAATAAAGGTTTAGAAATAGTAAATACCCCACTGCATTCCACAGTATTGACCCCATATAAAAGGTTAAACATAAGGTGGTTATATGATATTTTGGGGATGTTTTGCAACAGAAGGAACTGGGACACTTGCCATCATTGAAAGAACCGTACACTCTGCTCACTATCAGGTTTTCACCGGGGTGTGTTCGGTGTTGCACTACTTTGTTCAGTAAATTAATGAAATTATGACGACTCCTAGGCTACTTGTTTACACAGGTTCCTTTTTTAATGCTAGGTTTTGGGTGAAGAGCTGAACATACAGTGATAAAAATATGCAAAAATACAGAAAAACGAAAGGGCACATTTCTTATTACAGCACTGTATAGTTTCTAGGGCACAACATGTTTTTACAAAGTAGCTAGATTTTAGACTTCTTAAACACTCTTGTAATTCCTAAGTGCCACATAATCACAAATGCTAACTATGACATTTTCTAAGTTAGAGCCCTAAGATGTATTAAGTTACACTATGCCTTGCACATTGGCTGGGAATACATTCAGTGATGCATGGATAAACGTATCTGTTTTAAAAAAATGAATGAATCTGTTTCAGATTATCAGTCTCTGAGGATTGGTGGGCTGATCTTTGCTGTGGTACTGTTTTTCATGGGCATTTTCCTCATCGTCAGTAAGTCTGTCGGTCTATGTCGGCCTAAGTAGTTATGCTTTACCATTTGAATTGTTGGTCTTAAGATGAAACCATTTGAAATTAAGATGACTATGAAGTGTATGATCTACTGTACCTATATTATTCCTCTTTCTCATTCCATTATTGTATTCAGTGATTGTATTTATATGCCAATCTACATTAATTCCTTAGACTTACTGTACCATTCTAGCACTGATAAGCCTGGGATGCGTTACTTTCTGGGGGCTGGGATGCAGGCCAACATACCTTGCACAACCTCCAGACACCCAACACCCCAATATCCTTTAGGAATCTGAACATCTATAGCAGCCCACCCCCACACTGCTCCCAAGTAACCCAATGCAGCTTAGAAACTTGTCATATGGCAGGGGGTGCCCCTTCTCCACTTTTGCCTCTTCAGTGGCATTCAGAAGTGTTCACCCACCTTTGACTTTGCCACGTTTTATTGTGTTACAACATTTGTCAGTTGATTTAATTAGGAGTTTTTGCCACTGAACAACACAAAGAATCCCATAGTGTCAAAATGAAAAATTTAATCTGTTCTTAAGTACTGCAACAATAGCCCGGGTACTTCACAAAATTGGCCTTTATGGGAGAGCGGCAAAAAGAAAACATAAAACAAACTCTCATGAAATCTTGGTTTGCCAGATAGCATGTGGAAGACTCTGAGACCAAGTGGAAGAAGACTGTAATGAGACCAAAATTTATTTTTGGCCTCAATGTTAAGCATTATGTTTGGCACAATTTTAACACTATATGTTCTGAGAACACCATCCCAACCTTAAAGCAAGGTGGTGGCAGCATCATGCTATAGTGATGCTTCTCTGCGTCAGGGCCTGGAATGTTTGACGTTAGAGGGCAACATGGATGCAGCAAAGTACAGAGAGATCCTGGAAGAAAACATTCTGAAGTCTTCAAGAAACATGTGCCCTAGGAGTAGATTTGTCTTCCAGCAGGACAATGAATCCAAACATACAGCCAAAGCCATACTGGTGTGGCTTAAAAACAAAAAGATCAATGTCCTGGAGTGACCTAAAGCACAGACCTCAATCTAATTGAAAATATGTGGAAAAAGTAGAACATTTGTGTTCACCAAAGGTCCAAAATTGTGCAAAAATTGCTGTCTATATGTCCAAATGATCTATCCTACTAGAATTGTCTTTAATTGCTGTCAAAGGTGCCCCTAACAAATATTAACAAAAGGGGGTGAATACTTATGCAACCTATTATTTTCTGTTTTGTATTTGAAATTATTTTATAAAAAATGTCTTCATTTTGTTGATCCATGACAAATCAATTCCTAATTAAATCAATTTTTATTCAACTAAATTACATTTGGATGCAATTATAGGTTTTTGAGATTAAATTAGTAATTGCAAACACATTTAATTAATTCCACATTAATCAGTGCTTTAAATGCAGGTAGAGAGGCATGCCTACTAACTGTTGCAGTAAAAGCAGTTGCAGTTGACTGATATTCTGGATGCATTTGGAGAAAAATCTGAACTGCAAAAAGTATGTTAGTACATTATTTACAATATACTGCAATCTTTTTTGTAAGAGTGGACCACAGTCACATACAACCCTGTTTCCCAAAACGTTGTGACTGTGTAAAATGCAAAAACAGAATGCAATAATGTGCAAATCATGTACAGTATCTCACAAAAGTGAGTACACCCCTTACATTTATGTAAATATTTGATTATATATTTTCATGTGACAACACTGAAGAAATGACACTTTGCTACAATGTAAAGTATTGAGTGTACAGCTTGTATAACAGTGTAAATTTGCTGTCCCCTCAAAATAACACAACACACAGTGTGTACACCCCTAAGAGAAATAAAATATATAATATAAAATATATAGATATAATCAAATATGTACAAAAATGTGAGGGGTGTACTCACTTGTGAGATACCGTATCCCTGTATGTAATTGAAAATAGTACAAAAACATCAAAGGTTGAGAGTTTTTGAAAAAATACATGCCCATTTTGAATTTGATGCCAGCAAAACATTTAAAAAAAGTTGGGACAGGGGTATGTTTACCACTGTGTTGCATCAGCTCTTTTAACAATACACTGTAAGCATTTGGGAACTAAGGAGAACAATTGCGGTAGTTGTGAAAGTGAAATGTATTCCCATTCATGCTTGATATACTGTAGGATTTCAGATGCTCAACAGTTCAGAGTCTCCTTTGTCAGGTTTTTCGTTTCATAATGGGCCAAATGTTTTCAATTGGTGACAGGCCTGGACTGCAGGCAGGCCAGTTTAGCACCTGGACTCTTACTACAGAGCCATGCTGTTGTAATATGTGAAGAATGTGGTTTGGCTTGGTCTTGCTGATGATATAAGTAAGGCCTTCCCTGATAAAGACGTTGTCTGGATGGCAGCATGTGTTGCTCCAAAACCTGTATATATTGTTCAGCATTAATGGTGCCTTCACAGATGTGCAAGTCACCCATGCCATGTGCACTAATGCACCCCCATACCATCACGGATGAACTGTGCGCTGATAACAAGCTGGATGGTCCTTCTCCTCTTTAGTCCAGAGGACACGGTGTCCATGATTCCCAAAAATGATTTCAAATTTAGATTTTTACAGACGATAGGACAGTTTTGCACTTCACCTCAGTCCATCTTAAATGAGCTCAGGCCCAGAGAAGGCTGCGGCAGTTCTGGATCTTGTACATATATAAATAAATAATAAAAATTACTTTATTTGTATAGAACTTTCCTAGTACAATTACACAAAGTGCTTTACACACAAAAATAGAAATACATTAAAATAAAAATAAACATTATTATCCATTCTGAATGGATCCGAAGAAAAAACGACCCATGCCCGTCTGGATCTGAAAGATCCGTTCAGGACCGACAGTAGACATAGAAAGAAGCCTCAAAATGGTGCAGGAGCCAGCCGGCGCCATCGATAGCACAAGTAGGCTATTATTGGCAAAATTAGCTCATTGTGTTAAACTTCCTAAAACAAATAACATTACCTACAGTGAGGCAAAAAAATATTTGATCCCCTGCTGATTTAGTACGTTTGCCCACTGACAAAGAAATGATCAGTCTATAATTTTAATGGTAGGTTTATTTGCACAGTGAGAGACAGAATAACAACAAAAAAATCCAGAAAAAAACATGTCAAAAATGTTATAAATTGATTTGCATTTTAATGAGTGAAATAAGTATTTGATCCCCTCTCAATCAGAAAGACTTCTGGCTCTCAGGTGTCTTTTATACAGGTAACGAGCTGAGATTAGGAGCACACTCTTTAGGGAGTGCTCCTAATCTCAGTTTGTTACCTGTATAAAAGACACCTGTCCACAGAAGCAATCAATCAATCAGATTCCAAACTCTCCACCATGGCCAAGACCAAAGAGCTGTCCAAGGATGTCAGGGACAAGATTGTAGACCTACACAAGGCTGGAATGGGCTACAAGACCATCGCCAAGCAGCTTAGTGAGAAGGTGACAACAATTGGTGTGATTATTCGCAAATGGAAGAAACGCAAAAAAACTGTCAATCTCCTACGGTCTGGGGCTCCATGCAAGATCTCACCTCGTGGAGTTGCAGTGATCATGAGAACGGTGAGGAATCAGCCCAGAACTACACGGGATGATCTTGTCAATGATCTCAAGGCAGCTGGGACCATAGTCACCAAGAAAACAATTGGTTACACACTACGCCGTGAAAGACTGAAATCCTGCAGCGCCCGCAAGGTCCCCCTGCTCAAGAAAGCACATGTACAGGCCCGTCTGAAGTTTGCCGATGAACATCTGAATGATTCAGAGTAGAACTGGGTGAAAGTGTTGTGGTCAGATGAGACCAAAATCGAGCCCTTTGGCATCAACTCAACTCGCTGTGTTTGGAGGAGGAGGAAAGCTGCCTATGACCCCAAGAACACCATCCCCACCGTCAAACATGGGGGTGGAAACATTATGCTTTGGGGGTGTTTTTCTGCTAAGGAGACAGGACAACTTCACCGCATCAAAGGGACGATGGACGGGGCCATGTCCTGTCAAATCTTGGGTGAGAACTTCCTTCCCTCAGCCAGGGCATTGAAAATGGGTCGTGGATGGGTATTCCAGCATGACAATGACCCAAAACACACGGCCAAGGCAACAAAGGAGTGGCTCAAGAAGAAGCACATTAAGGTCCTGGAGTGGCCTAGCCAGTCTGCAGACCTTAATCCCATAGAAAATCTGTGGAGGGAGCTGAAGGTTCGAGTTGCCAAACGTCAGCCTCGAAACCTTAATGACTTGGAGAAGATCTGCAAAGAGGAGTGGGACAAAATCCCTGCTGAGATGTGTGCAAACCTGGTGGCCAACTACAAGAAACGTCTGACCTATGTGATTGCGTAACACTATAGGTCTCTAAACATTCACGCACTGCATGCAAGTCCATAAATATATTTTTGAAATAATTTTAAATAACATAGAGAAGCGTGTGCCAATAGAGACAGATATCCTGCCGACATTTTACTATAGCCACCGCTGACGTTAATTGCGATCTTATCGACATGTCGGTCTATTCCTACGTATTGGCCATGTCCTTAAAGAAGATAATTCGTTCCAAAGTCTAATATTTAATCATTCTTTCTCCGCTTAACCCTGGGGTGCTAAATGCTGAACGATATCTTAATAGTGATCAAGGTTTGGTTCTCCAAAATGCACCTTTTTCGGCAGCGTGACTAACGAAAGAACGAAAGCAGCAGAGAATACAATACCCAAACTGACCGCACCACCCTTTCCACGGCTATATACCTGCTGGACCCGAAACCCCCCTGGTTCAGGTGGAGATTTGGGGGCTAAATTAGATTAGATTCAACTTCATTGTCATTAAACAGTACAAGTACAGTACAACGAAACATTCAATGCATGCATATATACCTGTAGCATAGGTATTTTTACAAATAGACATAAAGTACTCTGCGAGCTCACTGATTTAACGGTGGAATGTTCCCAGTCTATAACGACACTTCATTAAGCCTATCCTTGTCGGCTACAGGGGCAACAGGCTCCATTAGCCTATATGCCTACAGTAAGAGACTACAATTTATTAATTTATAATTTAAATATTTTAATAAAGAAGCATTATATTGTTAAATTACAGGTCTAAATCTAAGACATTCTTCATCTCAAATTAGCTAATCAAAGTAAGAGCGGAGTCAGTGCGCACCGCGCAGTCGAGGAATAGGACAATAGCCACACCTTTTAAGACATTTGTAAGCTTTAATGATGATAAGAAATCGAATTAACTATTAAAGTAATTAATAATTATAAAATAAAAGAAAAATTAAACAAGTTAAAAAAATACGAACTTCACATTATACAAGAACCAAACAGTTGGCCTGGCTTAAGTAGCCCTGTCCAACTAGAGGGAACATTTAAAAATACAATGAAACAAAACAGTGTACTCTTCCTCTTCTAGCTCTCTTTTTACATCTGTGAAAAAGGCATTGCCCTCCATATTCCATCAATCAAGAATACATTATACCAATGTATAGCCTCCCTTGATCTTTCTCCAGCAGCAGCCGGTCGCAGGAGGTGATTACTTGCATACAATTTTAGTTTCAATTGACTGAAAGATTTAATAAACTTGCTGTTATCTTAAGATAAGAGCTGCCTTTACATCAGAAATGCATTGTTTATATTTATTGCATAATGGATGGATCCAATCGGTCCAGTCAGTAAATATAATATTACTGCACATACCTGAGACCCGTCGCAATTAGGTCTGTCCCGACGCAGATCCGAGAAAAAAGTACAAATGTCTGATGGACCCGTGAAGACCTCTAGTCTAGACTCTAGACAAAAGGCCTTTTTTCAGCTGATCTGTGAGGCCTAACAGTGCAGTATGGGTTTAGCATGTCACTAATGTAATCAGGTGCCAGACCATGTAGTGCCTTAAAAGTGATAAGTCGAATTTTAAAATCTACTCTGAAATTTACAGGTAACCAATGTAGAGCTGCCAAATCTGGGGTATAATGAGACCTTGATTTAGTCCTTTGGTTTCTTCTTTGCATGGTAAAGTTTTAACTTGCGTTTGTGGATGCAGCACCGTACTGTGTTCACAGACAATGGTTTTCGGAAGTGTTCCTGAGCTCATGCAGATTTCCATTACAGAATTGTCTGTTTTTAATGCAGTGCTGCCTGAGGGCCCGAAGATTACAGCCATCCAATATTGGGTTTCGGCCTTGTCACTTGCATACAGAGATTTCTCAGGATTCTCTGAATCTTTTAATGATGTTATGTACTGTAGATGATGAGATCCCCAAACTACTCGCAATTTTACGTTGAGAAATGTTATTCTTAAATTGTTGCACTATTTGCCCAAGCAGTCTTTCACAGAGTGGTGAACCCCTCCCAATCCTCACTTCTGACAGACCCATCCTCTCTGAAATGATCTTTTAATACCCAATCATGTTACTGACCTGTTGCCAAGTGACCCAGGTAATTGTGTGATATTCAACCAGGTTTAGTTTTTAGCCTTACTCAACTTTTACAGACCCGTTGTCTCAACGTGTTGCTGGCATCAAATTTAAAGTGGGCATATATTTTTCAAGAAACAGTAAAATGTCTGTTTCAACATTTTATATGTTGTCTTTATACTGTTTTCTATTAAATATAGGGTTTAAATGATTTGCACATCATTGTATTCTTTTGATTTACATTTTATGCATCGTCCCAACTTTTTTGGAAACTGGATTGTAGCATTTTCATACATATTGTGGATATCAATACTCTACACAACCTTTAAAGTATGGACAGGCATAAGTTTTGGAAAGTGAACACAGTTGCATTTTATCGATGGCAATTTAAACGCACAGATACACTGTGACAAGTTCCCATTGTCACGCCATTCTTCTTCCACCCTCACCCCATGTTTCACCTTGATAATGCACAACCCCATGTTACAAGGATTAGTAGACAATTCCTGGCAGCAGCAAAGTCCCAGTTCTTCGATGGTCTATGTAGTTATCAGACATACATTGAGCATGTTTGTAATGCTAATGCTCTGGATCAATATGAACAACAGCATTTTCTAGTTTGTGGCAACATTTTACCGGCCAAAATCAATAGCCTGGCCATCTCTATGCGAAGCAACTGCCATCACACCAGATACTGTCTGTTTTTCTAATTTACGTCTTTACCTTTTTTCAACCATATAAAACGTTATCATTCTAGAGTGGTCTCTGCAGATCAAACCAGTGAGATTAGAATGCATCATTAGAACATCTAGCGATGATTGACGCAACAATCTCTGCTCAATCATCTGACCACCTAGTTGTTCACTCGGTATTTACAACCTTATGTCCTCGATAAGTAACTGACATTTTGTTTTAAACATAAGTAACATTTTGTTTTAAAAAATGAACAGTAATTATGCATTATGCATTCGCCGATGGCGTAGAAGGCCCTGACTGTTCCCTACTGTATAAAATATGCACTATCCCAATTCCAATATCCAGCTTCCAATGAGAGGGCAAAAAATTAAATGGACATAGGCATTTTTTATTTTGTTTGAAATGCCGTTATACGAACAATGTTATATGAGCTCTTTCCTTTTTCTCTATACAGAGCAGCTGATAAAAACTTGTTTGCACACCGATTAATCTTCCCATCGCTCTTTTCTCTCTCTTGCAGGCCGGAAATGCCGCTGCAAATCAAGTCCGAAGCCACGGTAAGTTGGACCAAGTAAAGATGCAGTGTTGATAAATAACCAAACCTCCTGTTCTCTTGTTTATAATGTTGTGTGTTTTAGGTTTTAAATGTCTTGGTTATATACTGTGTAATTTTTTTATTACTGTCGAAGTAGTTTAACTTTAACTCTTAGTTAAGGTTTGTTTTCAATGTTCTTTTCTTAGGCCTGCTGGGCTCCGTCCGGCACTGGCAGAGGCAGGGGCTGTGGCAGGTATATGTTTGTCTTCATTACCATAATAGTCCCACTTTGAGTATTAGGATTGTTAATCAGTTAATATTATAAACTGGGTGGTTCAAGCCCTGAATGGTGTGGGATATCAGATTGTTCTGTTATTTTCATGGCTTACAATTATTTTTACTATTGTAATTATGTTGGCAACCAGATTTTGAAGCAATAAGTGAATATGGAGTGTGTGATAAATGGCTAATATACAGTGGTATATAGCTAAGGACTGTATACAGGTACTCTGCGTTCCATTCTGTTGATGAAAAGCCCTTAACTATGGTTTATTGGCTATATACCACACCACTGGGAGCCTTAATGAAATGTTTACTGCCGTGACGTTGAGTTTGAAGAGAGAGTTCATCAAAAGTATTAAATGACTCGGTTTCTTTACCTATCCACATATAAACACGTGTAGGTGGTTTGGGATTTGGAGCAGCTGGTATCTTTCGCTAACATGATAACCTCTACATCCCACTCATTAAGTAGTGGTGACAGGTGAGCGATAGAGCTCTAAACTTTAAACATATCAAACTAGCTAGCCTTGATAGCTTCCAATAAAAAGGCTGTAATTCTTACACTGTTCACTGTTTACGGATGTACAGTCATGTGAAAAAGTAAGGACACCCCCTGGAAAATTCTTATTTTTACACATTTGGGCACAGGGATATTTAAGCTAAATTTCAACCACATTAATTGATTAAAGGTAACTACAATTTAACAAATAACAAAAAGTTATGTTTGGAACTATTTATGCAATTTAAATTATGCTGAAATAGTACAGTGCTACCTTTACATAAAACGGCTATGATATAAATCAGGTACCAAAAAAACAGAGTAACTTGTGAGAGTCCAGCCTTCCATAAAGATTAGAAATTGGTCTGGTTTGGTCTTAACCATATTGGTCTGTGGTAACACATTGTGCCAAAATCAAACGACTTATCCGAGGCCAATAGTCTAGGAAGGGTTACAAAGCAATTAGAAGCACACCATTCCACTGTCTGACGGATCATCTACAAATGGCGAAAAGTCCAGACCACTGAAAATCGACAGGGCAGGTCATCGCACGAAATTCAGCTCAAGAGCTGACAAAAGATGCTCACTGAATATTCAAAGAACCACAGGGGGACATCATGACATCTACAGGCCTCTTTTCCTACGATCAGTGATAAAGGGCATGAGTCAAATGTCAGAAAGAGACAGGTCAAACCTGGCTTATATGGGAGCTTAGGAAGGAAGAAGCCTCTGCTCTCAAAAAAAAAATATCAAAACACAACTGACACTTGCCAGACAACACAGGGGTAAAGACCAAAAGTTCAGGACAACCTGTTATGGACAGATGAGTCGAAGGTGGAGTTGTTTTGTTGCAATGCCAGGTGCAATGTTTGGCGAAAAATTAAATATTGCCTTTGAACAGAAGTACCTTATACCCAACATAAAGCATGGAGGTGGTGCCATTATGGTTTTGGGCTGATTTGCTGCATCAGACCATGGGCAACTTACCTTCATTAAGTCAATCATGAATTCCATATTGGATCGGAACATACTTGATGAAGAGAATGTGAGGCCATTTATCAAAAAGCTGAACTGAACATAGAACTTGCCGCAGGACAATGATCCAAAAGACACAAGCAAAGCGACAACAAAATAGCTCAAACAGAAATGTAGGATTATGTAACGGCCAAGTCAAAGCCCAGTTCTCAATCTGGTCGAAATGCAGTGGGGGATTTGAAGCAGGCTGTGTATGCAAGAAACTCCTCCAATATGACACCGCTTAAACAGTACTAATGAAGAAGGAGCAAATATTCCTGATACAAGTAACAGCTACATAAAGTTACAGTCAACTTAATAAATATTGGCACCCTTCATGAAATTCAGCAAAAGTAAATGCAAAAACTAAACAACACATGTTGTCATATTTTGGCCACAGATATACAGGTGCATCTGATTCCCTTAGCCTTCAGTACACACAACCACAATCATGGGGAAGACTGCTGACTTGACAGTTGTCCAGAAGACACTCATTGACACCCTCCACGAGGAGGGTAAGCCACAGATCATTGCTGAAAGGGTTAGCTGTTTGCAGTGCTGTATCAAAGCATATTCATGGAAAGTTGACTGGAAGGGAAAAGTGTGGTAGGAAAAGGTGCACAAGCAACAGGGATGACCGCAGGCTTGAGAGGATTGTCAAACAAATCTGATTCAAGAACTTGGGGGAGCTTCACAAGGAGTGGACTGAGGCTGGAGTCAGTGCATCAAGAGCCACCATGCACAGTCGTGTCCTGGAAATGGGCTACAAGTGTCGCATTCCTAGTGTCAAGCTACTCCTGAACCAGAGACAATGTCAGAAGCGTTTTACCTGGGCAAAGGAGAAAAATAACTCTCTTCAGGTGAAAGTAAATTTTGCATTTCATTTGGAAATGAAGGTGCCAGAGTCTGGAGGAAGTTGTTTGAAGTCCAGTGTGAAGTTTCCACAGTCTGATGATTTGGGGTGCCATGTCATCTACTAGTGTTTGTCCACTGTTTTATCAAGTCCAGAGTCAATGCAGCCATCTACCAGGAGATTTTAGAGCACTTCATGCTTCCATGTGCTGACAAGCTTTATGGAGATGCTGATTTCCTTTTCCAGCAGGACTTGGCACCTGCCCACAGTGCCAAAACGACTGGTAACTGGTTTGCTGCCCATGGTATTACTGTGCTTGATTGGCCTGCCAACTTGCCTGACCTGAACCCCATAGAGAATCTATGAGGTATTGTCAAGAGGAAAATGAGACACCAGACCCAACAACACAGACGAGCTGAAGGCCGCTTTTGAAGCAACCTGGGCTTCCATAAAACCTCAGCAGTGCCACAGGCTAATAGCCTCAATGCCACGCCGCATTGATGCAGTAATTCGTGCAAAAGGAGCCCCAACCAAGTATTGAGTGCATGAATTAACATACTTAGGAAACCTTTGCAGGTATTTTTACTTAACTGATTAGAGCTCTACTCAGGTCGAAATTTCCGTATTATAATTTTTTTTGCTAATATTTTGAGGTACTGGATTTTAGATTTCCATGAGCTATAAGCCGTAATCATCAAGATTTAAACAAAAAAGGCTTGAAATGTTTCACTTCATGTGAAATGAATCTAGAATATATGGTGTCACTTTTTTATTTGAATTACGGAACAAAATTAATTTTTGTACGATATTCTAATTTTTTGATATGCACCTGTAAGGGGGAACGGTATACTTTAATTAAAACACAACATTTTATTAGTACTATGATTTTGAGTCAAATGTTTGTTTGGTCTCTGTAATCCAGCATGCTGGATTTGAAATTAAACAATGACTAAGATTTTTAAAATGCAGACAGCTTTTTTTGTGGAATATGATCATTGTATTTTATACATATTTGTATGGATATGGTATCTTTACTTCAACGCTATTGACAGACAGAGGCAACCAAATTTAGCAAATGACACAAAAAAGATTATACTTTGCAATCATTTATTAATTGAAAATCAACAGAAATGCGTTTTCGTAGTGAGTAAAAAATAAGTACACCCTGGCTTCAATAGTTGGTGTGGCCCCCTTTGGCTGAAATATAATCGATTCAATAAGTATTGTCACTTATCATGAAATTGAGCACGGTTCAAAGCCAAATAGCCTATATCATCAAAGATGTAAGAACATATTTTCCATTAGTTGTTATGTTCTGCTCATGCATTTCCATTTCTACACCTAAACAATGTTGCCAAAAGGGTTCCTGTGGATGTTTTCTTTTTTCTTAAATTTGAATGTCTTTTTTTTCATTCTGGGAATGTTCTCAAAATGTTACATAGTGAAGGACACTCTGGGAACATTCTGTGAAGGAAAGAAACTTGGGAATGTTCCCTGGTTTGCTCTGTGAATGTTGCCAACATTTCCAGAATATTTCCAAAAGAAGTAATATGATGTTGTATGGATGAATATGATGAATAGAAAATTATAGCACCAGCCCCATTAATACTTGGAAGCCAAAATATTCATACAATAATATTTGGAAAGTGCCAGCCACTGCCAGAGAAACTTAATTTGAACATGTATTTCTGCCATACCATGCACTGGTCAAAGGGTAAAGAAACCAATGTATCATTTTGTCATTTGGGTAAAGTATCCTGTTACACGTACTTACTTCTGCTAAGCAGTACTTTAAACAAATCTAATCTCGGTATTATTTCAATTATTGTATATTAAATTATTATAAATGAAAATAAACCCATACACCTCATTATGCTTTCAGATCCGCAGTGATATCAACTCTTGCCACCAGGCGGCAGCATTGGACAGCACAGCATTACTTGCCCTCCAAGGGAGTACAACGATCCTTTTTAAATTCCATTCTATCGATATTTTCTTTTTTGCTTTTGTCTTTTTTTCTCTCTCTAAATGTACAATGACAGTATTTTGAGAAAGTATACAATTGATCCTGTAGCACTGCTGAATTGTAGACTACCAATTAAACTTCCAGTCATGTGATTCATGGTTATTTTGCCAGTTAGAACTCTACTATAACGTATAACTATTTAAAATTGTTATAATTCCGTAATGTTGAATAAAGGATTGTAGATGGGGATTTGTGTGATGTGTTACAACTTCAATGATCATTCCCTGGTACAACAGCCATATACAGTACTTGCCCTGGTAGTGCAGTTCTAATGGAAATGCACCACAAATGTTGCTGATGTTGCACCTTTCTGCAGGAAATGGTAGTAGTCGTCCTCTTCACGAGTGCTGCAAAATCCAATATGCTGTCACCTATTGTTCAGTGCCATGTTGCAGACAGTTTTTAGATCTATTGTATGATACGGCAATGCAAGGACTTCGTGCTTTGACAACAGTGGGCTGTAATATTTTTAGGAAAATGACTCGTAGCTTCATGTGTAACTGCAGGATGGAAGAGGGATGGGAATTGTCTAAGCGACATCAACAACAATTCTTCTGGGACACTGATTTCCTGTATCGAGGAAAGTGGTCAACATCTAATCGATGTGAGGTTGATTGTATGAGAAGTCTTTTTAATCATGCCTTTAGAAAAATACTTCCCATTTGAAGTCTTCAGTAACGTGGTGTTTCCAATAGACTAAGGCATTCCTTGGGAAATAATGTAGCTTATTAAATAATGATCAAATGCATTCGTCATGCGACATCAGGAACCCTTGAATTGATTTTATTATAGCCTACTTGCATTTAATATATTTCAATATAAATAAAACGACGGGATGTCCTTTGTGCACATACTCGGGTATCTCTGATGCCGATTGGTACAAGAACTGCAACAAAGTATTAAAAAAATAGAGACCTGTTATCGTAGTCTATTATTGGCACTTTCCCACGCCTCCTTGGGAAAAAAATCTGGAAAATAATAACCTCAAGCCTAATGGTGGTTGTAAGCTACTTGAGTGCAGTAATGTTCTATCCGCAATGCATTTTCAGGCACATTATTTGTCTAGAGAGGATACCTCAGAAGGCTGCAGCAGTGAATAGCCTATAACAGAATGCAGTGTGGTACTTCACCACGAGAGGACCCCCGCTTGCCTTAAAGGGTTTATATTGAGCTGCAGTTATCTTCACATCATAATTTTCACCTCCACTGTACGCTTCTTTACCTTTTCCTCCCGCTGACCTGAAACTTACATAAGTGCGCGAGAGATTCAACAGGCAACACCTAGTGCATCCATCCACACATTGCAGTCATGACAACTGAAAGAGGTTTGTGTAATCTATTTTTTCCTTAATAGCCTAGACTAGAGCATATTTACATTTCAGGACCAAAAAATGTACATAGTGACATTAATTAATGCTTGGAATGTCAATGTTTTATCCATTTTTGTTGTAACTGAGTTGCAGTATTGGCTGTTCTTCCGCATTAAGTCTAAGCTTGTTCCTATAGACTCATCTCAACAATCTCAACAATGTCTGATCGTGGAATTCATAATCAGTTGGTGCAATGGATCATGAGTATCGACTAATTTGCATGTTCTGATCTAATGCTCTGAACCTACTTACATCAATTGTAAATTATAAATGAATATACTGGATATTGTTTCTCATTCGTGAATGTCTATGTTGGGTTGCATTTTTTTCTCCTTACTACTTTTTGATAACATCTACTTCATTAAGTAAAGTGTAACTATTACTGTGTGGCTGCTATCTTAAGAACAATAAATGAGCTCTGGAGGAGAGCCTCTGCTACATAGCCAAAATGTCAATGTAGGCTATTTGAGGAAAAGGGGGAGGGGGCTGTACTGGGGAGAAGTGGAAAGCGCAGAAAATGGCATCATGAAAGTGGATGTTCAGCAGCAGAAAGCCGCATTGCCGACGGTCCTTTAAAGTGCTGCAAAAATTCTTATGAAAAAGATTCTTAAAGCTGCTTTTCAAAGTAGAGAGCCAACCTATTTACCTTTACCAAAAATGTTTGAGACCCAGTCTCTGCCTCTCCCCTATCCTTTCCATTATGTTGGTTTTGGTTACAGTTAACTACTAGGGATACGTGTTGACTGCACGTTAGTGTAATAAGAACAATCTTTAATAATAAGACAATAAGCCAACCAAACCCCCCCTCCCACACCCATTTCTGTGGCGCGTCTTTTTCTGCTGAGCAATGACCCTGCAGTGATCAGCGCTCCGCATTCATGCAGAACTGTGTATGCTGTGGTCGTCTGTTGAAAAACGCATAGTACACTGAGTTGGAATATTTACACATACAACATTTCTATTGGTATGCTTTTATTTCCAAATTATACATTCAACCCTGTGATGAGATTGCGCAGGAAGTTCATAAATACGTAGGCAACTTCCTTCGCTAGCTGGCCTAGCCCCAGTTTATTCAGAATCAGCGAATAATAGTTTAAGGTAAACATGTTTCAAATGAAGCATGGTTGTGATGTTTTCCAAGTAGGAGAACTGTCCATGGTTCCGAACCTCAACCCAAAGGGCGTTCCTACGAGTTTTATCTTGGTGTTTTGGCTATTCACTTCTCCACTGTAAGATCTTGCGCCCTTTCATAAACTATGATTACATTATGTTTAAAACTTAATGAGCCAAATGAGGGGGATAATGTTTGCAAAAAATATGATGTTTCTTCTCTACAGAATCAATGTTTCCTGATCAAAGCGTCTTTGAGTATGGTAAGTGGATTATTTTGACTATGTTATTTGCCTAACAAAAAACGGGTCATGGGAGTAATATCATTTGTAACATTAAGGATTTTTCTTTTGGTTTTAGATTATGAGACACTTCGAACTACAGGCGTTATCATTGGTGTGATCTTGTTTGTCTCTGGCATCCTTATAGCTCTTAGTAAGTATGTACACATTCACACACCAGCAGGTTGCCCTCTCACCTGTAGATCACTTCAGGTTATTGTAGACATGTATAACTTTGTATCTCTTTAACAGGTAAAAAAATCACAAAATGCTCAAAATCCTCATCCAAGTAAGAGTTTGCACATGGCTTGGCAGTTGCTCTGCCTGTGCATGTGGAATGTGTCAGCCTGGAAGAGGAGTCCCAACAAAACAGGATGACTTTACTCAAACTATTTTACAGTTACCGTGTCTGTTTTTACCCTCTCTCTCCCCAACCCACAGTGGATCCCATTCTCTGAATGCTGTCTATTGGTTAAGAGATTGCAGTTTTGCACTTCCTCCCTAAATCCAACAACACTGCTAACCCATTCATACAATTAAGCATTCACCCTTAAACTGTAAAATGTCTTAAAACAGTCAGTTCGTCTAACCTTGTGCCATCTTTGAAATGGTTTAAAACATTGTCCAGTGATATTAATAAGGAAAGGTTGTGTGTTATGGAGTTTAGGGCTCTCTAGTTGAGAAAGGGGGCTGTTGATGGATGGGTTGGAAGTGTCAGTGGAGGGCCTTGCAGGGTGTACCTTTAACAGCCAGTGGCATGCCAACCCAGTCTCTGCCTCTCCCCTATGCTTTAGGAGAGGACACAGATTGATACTATCCTGAGGAATCTGCATTTTGCCCCAACTCAAAGTCTATGCTTGTCAAAGCTTTGATGGCCACAACCCCGTCCGTACATTAAGCCTAGCACACATTTAAATGACATCTAAATCACATTCTCTTTGGTTGAAACACATGATCTTAGTTAAAGTACACATGGCTGTGGCCACAAAGCTTTGAGGTGAGTTGAACTGTCTGAATTGTCCAAGACTGCGCCTCTTAATTCCATTCCTATCCCTCTATTGGAGTAAACTGTCATTTCTTGTCTTTCTCTGCAGCTCTAATCCAGCAGGCACCCAGATACCAAAGACAGAGGGTGAGCTCCCCGGTGTGTGTGTGTGTGTGTGTGTGTGTTAACAGGTTTTACTAACATTATGAATAAGGCAACGTTTTAGCTAATGCGTGAGGTATAGGAGAAAGTTACAATTAGAGTTAGAATTTCAGTTGCAGTTAGGCATTACAGGCTAAGTTTAAGGTTAAGAGGTTTGTAAAAAAAATTTAAAAAAAATCAATTTTTTGAGGGCAATTCATTTTGGGGTATTCATTTTGATAGCTACATTTAGAGAGTGTGTGTTTGTTAAAGTTATAACACACTGTTGGCCTTATCTTGTGTTGCAGTGCCTCCTCAAACGGTATAGAAGAAGTGTGTATGGGGTCATGGTAGACTCATCAGGGGAGGTGTCCCAGAGGGAGGCTAAACGTGTGCAAACACACACACTAACAAACGTGTTTAAAGTTGACACACATCTGCGCCTACTGGAACATCATCTACGGTGCACACTCAGACCAAGCTGACCAGAAGAATGACTGATTTGTTTTTCTTGATATGAATAAAAGGTATATCAAGCCAGTTAATATTTCAGACTGTGTTAATTATTGTGCGTTAGGTGATTTTGACCTACCTTCTATCTAGTTGTATAGTGGCCTAGCCTGCTGATTTCGGGTTCATCCATACGCTAGGGTGGGCCCCTCGGTTACTTTAATCTGTACATAATCTACTGACAGCAAAAAACCTGTCTGGTCCAAGACCAGCTTTCAGGTGCCCTAGTGCCCATCATGATGTGAACAGTGTTGAAAAATAATGCTGTTGTTTTTTCTCCCTCACTTGCTTAAAACATATACACATACATTCAAGAAAGTTAATTGCATGCCCAGTTTAATTCTATACTACACAATGCACTTCAGAAATCTTCCACATTATTATCCAGTCATGTGAATGTTTTTTTTTTCTTTCTGTAATTCACATTGGACCTATCAATAATTTCAAGCATGAATTAAGATTTGAACCCAACCCTTTCATCCCACTGTGTTTTCCTGATGGCTCAGGATCTATCTGTTTTGTTTTTATGGCATTACATGGATAATGATGCGTGGTTTGTGTGCCAAGTAGCCATGTCTACAAGGTCAGATTGTATTTTCAGCTACCTAGTTCTCCCTTTTAAAGTTCCATTGCACAAGTAGAATCAAATAAACCCCAAAAATGCATTACTTTGTGCTAGATGACCAGCCATTTATACATTTTGTGTAGAAAACAAGGTGATGATATATAAGGTTAATGCCTACAAGAATACAGTAGCTTGCTGCAAAATAAAATGTGACTATTGTCATTTTATATTATTTAAGTTGCTGCAAAAACAATGTAGGTTATCAAGACCAGTTTTGTGAGTGTAGCAATGCTTCTTACGGATTCAGTAGTGTAACAGTTAACCAATAGTGAATCAGTAATTCTCACCAGAGCTATTAATAAGACAGCTGCTGCAATAAAACATACAGTATATACAATGGTCTAATTGATTTATTGTTATTTACTATTATTATCTTGACATTTATCAATACATACTTGTGAAGTAAAATAAAGGATAACATGGAAGAGAAATAGGTATTGGAAGAAAATATTTAATGCCAGTATTCAACTTAGGCAGTTCATTAAATCAGAAGGTTACATTCAGTGAAAAGTTGAGAACAGTCTTACAAACTCTCCAAGTACTATAGTACAGGAATATATAATATTTTTAGTACAGACACTATTGAATTCTATTTGCATTGATGAAGATTCACAAGGCACACTGGGCACAATGATAGTTGCTTTATTGGTATCTCAAAACATGGGTGTGGTATTTTCAATCATGAGTCATGTTTATGTCATGTTTGAGTCATGTTTATGTCATTAGCTGCTAGAGCATGGTGCTGACAACCCCAGGGTTGGGTTTCAATCCCCGCAGGGGCCAGTGTGAAAAATGTAAGAAAATGAAGGTAATTTGCTCTGGATAAAAGCAACCGCTAAAATGACTAACACATTTCTTTAGAAAACACCTAATTAGTTTATTTGGAAATGAACTGTCACTATACTAAAAGATTCTTCACACAATGCCCTTGAAAAAAATAAATACTACTGGTTCTACATTGTAAACACTGATATGTTATACAGAATTTGTGGTCAATATCAATATACTGCCAATACATAATAAACAAAACAAATATTTCCATAAGTTACAGTTTGAAGAAGACAATACAAATCAGACCAAAAGGCAACTTTGATTAATGTAGAAAAAGGCTGTATAAAAATAGACACTGAGATAAACAATATAGGGTAATTTTCCAATGTGAAATACAGTATTTTGTACTTCATGAATGGTTCATGAGAATCACCCAAAATTACACGTTCCTCAAATTATAAATGTAGTTAAGTTTTAATGCCAAAATTATTGGCATCCTTGTTTTCATTTCGATGCCAAAACAACAAATGATGTGGGTGGCCAAAGAGTTCTATTTTCATGTAATCTGACCAAAGTAACAGTTTCAACCCAAGTTCAAAATGTGTTTACATTTGTTGGATGACATAAACATAGGGTTTCTTGCCAATACACATCAGTAATTGTTTGGTGTTAAAATGGGAATGAATTAACAGAAAAGAAAACATATTGTGTCCAACAATCTGGTTGCCTCTGCTAGGATGCTTAAACATTTCCGCAAGTATGCCTCAAGTCAATGACCACAAGCACACATCAAAATTCTGTTGTTTTGACCAAAATGTCAACATTATGCTATGCCAGTCTCCAGATTTCAATCCCATTGAAAACCAGTGGTTTTAATTTTAAAAAAGAATGCCCATTAATGCAACCCAATGGATCTTAAGGACACGGAAGGATTCTGTATGGAGGAATGGTCTTAGATCCTTTCAATATGTTCTCTATTCTAAAAGAATTATAGGAAGAGATTCAGTGTTGTTGTCCTTGAAAGGGGAGCACAAAGTACTGAAAACAAGTTTAACAATAATTTAGAAACTTATTTCTGGGGAAATAGCCTCATGCAATTTTTGATTGATTGGTTTGAATCATTAATGAACTACAATACATTCATCATTATGGAAAATGACAATAACTCTTTGCTGTTTTTTTGTCAAGTGTATCAATAATTGGGGCCAACTGTAGTTATGAATGAGCGCTGTTACTATGTAAAGTAAAGACATGTAAAGTAAAATCATGAGCACAATGGTACACTGTGTCCCATGCTTATTGAAACCACTACCACCTTTTAACAAACCAATATGATTTCAGACCAAGGTGTGAAGTTTTGACAAGAGAGTGAGTTGGAGTGGTACTTGAGAAATCCACCTCAGAAATACCTTAGTCTGTGGAGGGATTCCTCACTTGGGGGAATACTCACTCCACCTGGGCAATTTTGAAAGTAATGTAAATGATTTCATAGAAATCAAGCTTGAACTGACTAATATCAAGGGAACTGGATTACCAACTGTTACCATTGTTTACAAGTTGGTCATTGAACTGGTCGAACTAGATACCCATTATATAAGATAGAAAAACAAGCTACCGTTAAGCTATAACAATTTATGCCATAGCTAACTAAATTCAGATGCTGACCAAAACCATGTGAAACAAACATATAGTTCATAATGGAATGCCCTAGAATAAATTAGAGATTTGGTTTCTTTGTAAATCCTCACATGAAGATACGCTAAAATCCCTCCCTCTTGGAAGGACAGAAGTCTGGATTCAGCCTACAGGCCCAGAGCTTCAGTTCTTTCCTTTGAAAGAGGTGAAGGGATACACAAGGACACAAAAACGTAGTCCAGGTCACTATTGGTCCTGTAAGGACATCACACGTCGACGAGAGGAAGCACTTTGCTTCTTCAGGATGAGCTTCAACTGAAAAACGATGGGTGAGATGAGTTCAGATCAACAAAACAAAAATGTCTAATTTCGGTGCCTGTCTGTCTGTTAGACTGACTGCATTCTCACCTGTTCCCCGCGGGGTCCACTCTGCAATAGGTGTGCAGGCTGATCATTCTCCAGGTTACGTACGCTGGGGTCGGCCCCTTGGTTCAGAAGCAGTTTCAGTATCTCCTCCTGATGGGGGCTTGCATGAAGACCAGCGGCCATGTGCAGTGCAGTGTGACCATGGGCCTGAAACAATTAAGCTATGAGTATGTACAAACACTCCTACAATGACTAGATACGCAAACACTATCGACGGCGCTGCCTTTCTTTTCGCTGCTCACATGAACTCATCACGTGTAGAAACTCCTTTTCCCTCTCAGGTCAGTTTTACTACGTATTTGAAGAGCAGACAGTCTCACAGCAGCACTGACCTTCATGTTGACAAAGTCCCTCATGTTGGCCAAAGGGATCCTCAGCAGGTAGTGGACCAAGTGGACGTTCCCCTCCTTCACAGCCAGGTGAAGAACAGTCTTGTTACTTTTTATTTCCTGTAAAGGGGGCGGAGGCAAAACAGAGATTCTATTTGTGAATCCAAATCAGATTTTTGTGGATGTCGAGTTGGTTGGAAGAAAGCGGACTTATTTGCACGCCTTGTAGGATACACACTCTGAAATACAAATGCTGTGGTTTATGATCAATTTCAGCAGAGCACTGAGTACCTGGCTGGTCAAGGAGGCTCCCGTGTTGAGTAACATCTGCAGACAGGAGAGCTTCTCCTCTGCCATGGCATGAAGGCTGGCATTATCCAACCGCTGGGAGGAGGAAAGAGCCTTCATGATGCCACCATGAGAGATGGCTGCACAATGCAAAGGAGTCAGACCTAAGATAAAAGATATATATTTTTTAAAGTACATTATTACTTATTTTGTTGTCTTATTATATAATTTGCCAAATGTCTTGATTGTCATTTGGCAAATGACAATCAAAACACTATTTATAACGTTCGGTTATAAATAGTGTTTTTGTTAAGAGTTCCTCTTTTCTTCCCGGCATTACTGCGAAAATGTATTTTCTGTGTCCTAAGAGAGTATTTCTCTCAATAAAGAGCCAAAAAAATAACATAGGACTTTCTTGGAGTGATCTGACTGAGGACTTTAAGGGGGCCTAATGGTAGGGATATGTAACCTTAAAACTAGCAGAGAGTAAGACAAAATCTCATTGCTCTATTAACTTATACCACCAAGTGATTTTGCAATGCAGCCAAAATAACTCACCCTTGCAAAGCAATCTGAAATTTCATTTTCTTTATCATGTTTTTTCAATTTCACTATTGATTTCACAGCTCTATGTAATAGTTGGCATAAGCTGGATGTTACCTTCATAATTGCAGGCCTCTAGGTTCACTCCAGGCCCAATGGAGAGAATAACCTACAAATCCACATCCCAAAATGTAAAAACAATTGATTATTAACAAAACTGTTAGTCATCTAGATTGAATGATGGTATGATGGTCGGTTGAAAACTCTACTACTTTTTTACCTGCATAACCCTGGGAAAGCCATAGATGGCAGCCAAGTGAAGGGCTGTTTGACCGTTGACATCAGAAGCATTTATATCTGCTCCTAAAGACAACAGATCCTGGACGATTTCTGGATGGTTAGCTGTCACCGCCACCAGCAAAGCAGTCTGAGATAATGGAGATGGGGTATTAATAAACTGAGGCTCACTATACCAACACACCATTGTTTTAGAGGAGACATTCTGTTCCTCTGTAGTAGTTTTGTCTTGAAGCATACCTTCCCCTTGTGTTCCTTGTAATCTAGCCTGCCCAGCTCAGCAAATCGTTCTGCGGCAGCGAGTGCATTCTCCCTCAGGCCCTTGGCTGCGTAGATATGCAGAATCCTAAAACGACAACACATGACAACTAAATTTCAGAAGACAGTAAAAAAAATATAAAAAAAAAAAAAAAAAAA
>JACXGI010000065.1:0-116865 GCA_016801175.1 Esox masquinongy | reverse complement strand
TGTATAGCCAACAAAGACACCTGTAGAGTTTGTTGTGGGTTTTGAAGCACATCCACCAACAGCAGCAGGGCTCATGCAAGGGACCCGGGTAAATGGAACTAAAGAAGACCAGGAATGGTCTTTGACAGAAAAAACTTTGGAAAATGCCAGAAAAACTAAAGGGAAATTAAAATTCTGGTCTACCATGCAAAAACCCTCAATATCCCATTAAAGTATTTTTGAAGCTACTCCCTGCCATTGTCTCTGAGGAGTTGGCATTTACAAGAAACAGATTTCCATTGCACGTGGGTACAAGCATCCCAACATTTTTTAAAAATATTTTGATATTTAAAAGCACATGAACAGCAAGTTGACAAAAGTATTATGAAAATGTAATGTGCTTCTCTTTGATAATCTAGCACTCCTTACGTAATGTTGAGGCAACACGCTGTCTGTGTAGTCCGGAATCTGCTGTGTGTGGTAGTTGAGTGGCATGGGAGGGCTGAAGGCCTGAGAATGGCTGTAGTCCACTGAGGTGGATGGGCTAGGGAAGTAATTGATCCCCATAGGGGAAAATTGGGCATCCTGTATGGCTGATGGGGATTGGTGCATGTCCATAGGACTCCATCTCTCATACCCAACTGCCATGTCTGGGTAGCTGCTGGCTGCACCTGGGAGGAACAAAAAGTAAGCCATGATGTCAGTGAAAAGCATTTCATCTAGCATCCAGGTCTGATTGGTTGCAATTGGCCAAGATGCGTGCTTCAAGCAGGACTGACCTGTTGAAGTACACTGCTCTGGTATCGACACCTGTTTGGAGGGGACAGAAGCAGCGGTGACACCAGTGCTGGTGGTTGCCGTTGAAGTGTTCTCCCTTTTCCTCTTCTGCTCCAGGAGTTTCTTCACTGTGGGCAGAGTGTAACACGGCTTCTCCTTTGGCGCTGTACACACAATGGTGTTGAAGTAAAGAATGAGCTTTAGTGGGAAATCAGTGGTTCCTAGTCTACTAATCTAATTTCTTAACCGATGGTCATTAATAAAGAGAGACACAGATAAAATGGTTGGTAAAGTGGTATGACAAGAAGTAATTTCCTATTTTTGGATTTAAAGGATGGGCCAAAAAGGCTCTGTGATTTCCACATGATTCATCTATGATGTCATGTGTATTCCTTTTCATCTAAACTATATTTTCTATTCAGCAACCAGAGGAAAGAGAAATAGTTGTGAAACATACAGCTATCTCAGGTTTCCAGCTTGGTAATGCTTATGTATGGCAAAGCAGGGTAATTTTTCCTCTATGTCTTAACCCCACACGTGAAAGATAAAGTGAAATTTCCACCTGAGGAGCAGAAACAGGTACAAAGAGAAGCTCTGAGGAACCTATTCCATTAGGAAAAGAGGCTGTGAGGTCAGATCTAGCAGACAGATTCACCAACACTACCATGTGGAGGCTTGCTAAACATTTTCTATGACACTTTTCTGTCTAGCTCCATTCCGCTTGCAATGGCAAACCACAGCACCTTCCTGCCATGAGCTGCGAAAATTTTTTTCTTTCTTCTTTTTTTTTTTACGACCAATGAGTGCACATAGAAACCCCAAACACGGGCCATGTCTGTTATGCTTTGTTATTGGGCTGGTAGCTGACTATAATCATGATTAGGTTGATGATTCATGAATGTGGTCTAGGAATAGACAGTTTTTCAGCTATGTTACCTCACCAAATTATTATAAGCTTTTTTTAAAATAAATGTATGTAGTTATAAGAAGAATAACTCATCTAACTAATCAATTCCCCAAGGCCGTTTGTTGAAAACAGGAAAGACAGTATATCTCATCACAGTTTTGGTGAAATGGCAAAATATGTGATATGATATTGAGAGTAACGCATGTTCAGGTCTTGCATTTTCATATCCCTACAGGGAGAAAATTTGGTCTCACTTGAGCCAACAAAACTGTGCATTTCCCATTCTTAAAGGGGTACAAAGGAGGAACTGCTCTTCTGTTAAGCAATTGTGGAAACTCAAAATCAGAAATTATAATATTCTCTTGCTTGAGTTTTATTTCTGTTAGTATTTTTATTTTTTCTCTTCCTCCAGTTGATTGTATTCCTTAGTAAGGATTAGAAACTTGGCTACAAGCAGTTACATACCTAAAAATAAGGAGATGCCTAGGAATTTTAATAAATTGTATATATTGGTTTAAATACATTGAAAATGGGTTGTGAACATTTCATGACGTTACTCAAACGTATAAAAATAAGTTATATATTTATATAATAATGGGCATCTTAAGTATGAGGTAGTCTTAAGTCATTTGTGAATGCCCCTATGTCATTTCTCACAATTTACCAGTGTGGGAGGGATGAAAACTAATGAGGGAAGACCTCACGGGGTGAGGTACAAACAGAAGGGCAGCTCTGCCCACTGTTGCATGTACTATAGACAGCAGGTGTGCGCCCCCAAAAATACATGAATGCAAATATTTGACTAGTGGTGCATGGAGGAGAAATTAAAGAAGCTCCTTACAAATACAGCTCTTGGTCCTAGGCAGTATTGAGTCCACTGCCATGTCCAAAGCTACTCGTTCTTTCAAAACACCCACAAAGAGGGAGAACTGCCCTCAATAGATGTTCATTGTCAACCGAGCAAGAAGTGACAGCTAAATGTCAGAATGAATTTACTTTCACTTTCGTGTTAACTTGAAAGTGTTACTAGACTTAACCTACACAACCAGAGTAAAACCCATTGCGGTCAAACATCACGCAGAATGGTTTTGTTTTGCTGAAAACAAATTATAGAGTAAAGGTTGCAATCAATTGTCTGGGCACTCCTGTAATAATACACAGACAAATTCTATTATTGAATGAAGAGGAAAAAAGTGCATTCTTCTTTTATTAACACTGCTGATAATATTTATAATCTACTTAGACCATTTTATAGGAAACAATCATTTTATATCGTTCTGTTTAGTGTCTTCTTGTCTTGCATTTGAATACCTTTGGCCAGGTTCTCAAAAATGGTTCTCAAGTTACCAGGTTATTTAGGTTAAATAAAAACAATGACTACCCTTACAAGGTTTTTCATAGGAGATAAAAATCCCTTACCATCCCACCTAGACCTGAACTTTCCTTAAGATTTTCCTTCAGTTTCTAGAAAAATATATTTCTCAGAACGTTGTGGGAAACAACATTTATCGGCAGGTAGGGTTCCAAAGCATGGTACAACCAGGGATGTAATCTTTTCACATGTAGGTCGCTCTGGATAACAGCGTCTTGAAAATAACGACAATGTAGCATATAATAACTCAATGTACATACATAATGTACAAATATAAGGTACAGTTATTATATAAATGTTAGTTAAACGATCCATTACGGAGACATGGGGGATCTGGGATACCCTGTATAAACGATAAATGACGGAAACCCCTGGCCATCGAGTCATGCCCGTGGGCGGCGGGGATTCCGACGACCTTTCTGTTCGCGGGCTCAAAATGATGCGCGCGCAGTAGTGATGGGCATTCCAAGTCTTTTCGGTGAGCCAGCTCTGGTCGCTCTGTTCACCTGAAAGAGCCGGCTAATTTCGCTTCCGAACGGCTCTTAGATTAAAACGCCTAAAATAGTCCAATAAAATAAAAAAGTACAAATATCCAATGTAACAGCGAAAAATTAAAGTATGATTATATTAGAACGTGAAACGCACGTCCACATAGGTTAGACTAAATGTTACTTGTAGCCTACTAATTATTTGATCGCCTGGTGTGTTTTTTTTTTCTACTGACTTTACCATA
This sequence comes from Esox masquinongy, assembly GCA_016801175.1. Classification (NCBI taxonomy): domain Eukaryota; kingdom Metazoa; phylum Chordata; class Actinopteri; order Esociformes; family Esocidae; genus Esox; species Esox masquinongy. The sequence continues at coordinate 113,097 of JACXGI010000065.1, read as the reverse complement.
CTGGAAACATGCGGGTGGAACACAAAGACGCACTCTCCCCACTATTTGTTGTTTCTACAATGAGAAGTGGGGAAAGGAAATGTTTAGAGAACAATTGTGTACCTTATCTGCAAATAATCGTTGTTTAATGGAAGGAACGTCTCATTTCACCCGATTCGGATCCCAACGTTTACTAAATAGAGCCGTTCGCGAACAACCCATCATTAGTGCGCAGTACAGAAAACCAGCAGCACAAAGTTACTTTGTCATTGACTGCCAACTTAGACTATCATTTGGCGTAGTTAATTATTGCGTCTCCCGCGTCGATAATAGTATAGTATATAATCTGTACGCAAAATCAAGTTCGCTCTGGCTTGCGTAAAATACTCTTGTGATTCCCCCTTCACACCAATCATTCAAAGGGGAACTGAGATAGCGACATGCATATAGGCGGGGGTTGAAAGGGTTTCCCCGCTGTCTGTTTTTAATATGCAACTCGATCGGTATTGTATGAAGACATTCTTATGGTCAACCTCTTAAATAACTTCACATTCGTTTATAATATATGTCTAACCACAACATAACAACCCATTTCATTTAAAGTTCCATGCTATTGCGTCTATGCGCCACTTATTAATCAAAACCATAATAGACATTATGAATTGATATGACAATGTTGAAAAAACGAAGTAGGAGGTGAATGTCTAAAGAGTTTTTGATTGTCAACAGATAACATAGGCCTGCGTCATAATAGTATTTAGAGAATATCTAAGATTTTACCATATCATATAATCTAAATAGTTTTTTTAACACTCACATTTCTGCCAGTGCATGTCAGAATCCCTTTTTCTTTGTAACACCTTGTCAGCTCCTCTTGGTCAAGAATGTGTACAGTCCTCAGAGATTGAAATCGTAGCGATTTTTGGTCGTGTTGTGAGAGTCAGGCTTGATGATCTGACTTTTCAGTTCTCTGCCAGCAGCACTTACGATGACGTCTCAATCATATGGCAATGACGAAACTTTCAAAATAAAAGCGCACATTTCAATATATTGCATTGTGTATAATTCGTCCTAAAGATAGTAAATTGTAACCGAAGGCAATATTTATGTTTTTTTTAAATGCACTGAGCAATTAATGGAAAAAAGTGTAGAGGTTCGAAAAACAATTTAATTAAACAATACTAAAACATGTACAGATCGGTTTGTTATATATAATATATTGTCTTATAACAAAAAAATAGACTGTCAAGTGGAACATGGCATTTGAGAAATACTCACTTGACTAGGGTGTGTAGAATCCATATGAAGTGTAATTTCATGGGGCAATTTTAAGATAGGTATAGCTAGCATCACTTTCTAACCCAACCACTCCATCAGCTCCAATTCAATACACTATAAGCCAAGTGGCCTATGCAAATTGCCTTATTACAAAAAAATAGACTATGTAGAGTGCAACATGGCATTCGAGAAATACTCAATGGGGAGTTTTGAATCCACATAGTGTCATTTCAAGGGGCCATACAGATTGTATATCTAGCAGTAACGTTTAACCTGCCCACTCCATTGGCCCCAATGCAATACACTATTTACCAAGCGACCTATGAAAAATGTCATATAAAAAAATACAGACCATGTGAAACGAAACATGGAATTCGAGAAATACTCAGAACGGTGTGTAGAATCTAAACACAGTGTTATTACATGGGTCAAAACAGATTATGTATCCAACAGTGGATCCACTCCATTATACTATTACATCTACTTTTCTTCAATTCTTATAAAATTCTACTCAATTCTTTCTGCTTTTGATAATAAATTGTGTGTCACAGAGAGAAATAGGGACAGAGACAATTTAAGCTACCAGATTGAGAGATATAGCCTTGTTGTATTTTGAATCTTCTTACATCCAATCACTGACTACTGTATTATTTATGAAGCTTCAGTTCTTCTCAGCTGTTGTGGTTCAGTTCTGCATGAGGAGGAAATATAGAATGCATTCAGAAATATAATATTATTAATAATAACTATTTGTATAGCACTTTTCTAGTAGTTACATAAAGTGCTTTACACACAATAAAAATAGAACTACATTAAAATAAAAATATATATAAGAACATATGTTATTTTAAAAAAGTAAAAGTAAAAAGAAAAAAATAAATAAAATCACAATGATAAAATATTCGTAAAAGACATCTTATAAAAAAGAGTTTTTATGTAGGATTTAAAAGAATGCACTGATGTAGCATCTCTGACATTCTGTGATAGGCTGTTCCCTTTAGTTTTCAGTCTAGACTCCGGGACAGCCAGAAGTCCTTTTTCAGCTGACTGGAGAAGCCTAACAGTGCAGTATGGGTTGAGAATGTCATATTGACTTCTCATGTTTTATTGTGCTACAGCCTGAATAAAAAATGTGTTACATATATTTCTGTTACATTACAGTTTTTTACAATCGCTTTGGTACTATTATCAATATGGTGCATTGTTTCAAAACTCTGCAAGACTCCAAAAAGATCTTACCTGTGAATCATTAAATTTTGCATTCAAAACAACTGATTTTGCATTTGGTTTATAAAGACCTTTCACCTTTCAAAAGTTTTTGGTGAAATACAACAAATACATTTGTTAAGTCATCAAAACATAACAATGCAATTCTTTCAGTCAAGTCATTGTAGCAATCAGTTAGTCCAAGACCAAACAATGTAAGACATTTGTATCAAAATGTCTCTTTGTAGTTAATCTGTAACAAAACTCACAATTGACAGAAAACAATTTCCATATTTCCTATCCCATAATCAAGTGTGATTAAGACATCTCTACAATCATTGATGCAAAATGTTTTTTTTTTGATTCATCAATTGTAACAAATCAGAAAGAAATAAAATGTGTCAATGTTTACCACACACTAGACTAATTTGCATCAATTATGTCTTTGCATTTGGCCATGATATCTCATCCATATTATAATTAATATTTTCATTTTGCCATGCACTGAGGGAAAGATATTTTGGCGTTGCAAACCCAAACATAACATTGATCACCAGTGATGTCATGACATGGCTTATCCATGAGCTGTAGGAGGGTGACATGCTCATGGGGATGAGCATGTCACCTTCCACCTCCATAATGAAAAGGAGATTACGGGGCCAGGTCTAGGGTCAGGAATCAGGGATTGGCCCCAAACCATTCCTGAATCACCCCTGAATGGTAGAACCAAACATTATCACACACAATTTCATTGTGGAACTCAATGAGGTGTGCAGCCACAGCATTGCAAGACCCAAGAAGTGGCTTATGTCCTACAACTCCATCTTCAGGTATGGCTGCACACATGAATATGTTTCTCCCATGTTGTACAGGCACATAGACAGTTGCTCATATTTCGCCAACACTGCCGAGGTTTGCCCGGTAGAAGCCTGCTTTATCAACAAAGATGTACTTGTGATGGTTCACAGCAGTTCAGTTTGTAGTTTTGACCCTGTTCAGGGGCTCTGATTTATTCCTCTGCCTTGCTGTCTATCCTGTTCAATTTTGAAAGACATTGCCAGCGTTCACATGGTTTATATGGTTCCCAGTTGTGGTTATTACTATGGATGGCAATCATGTCCCGTTTATGACATTATTGTATTGTAAATAGGCAATGCAGTGGTCTTTTGTGTCTCACACTACTAACACCAAGGTTGTGGGTTTGAATCCCACAGAGGTTACATACAAGTCTATGCACTTAGGGTGGTGATTCTGTACTTTTCAATCTGAATATAGCAGACAAAACAATGTTAAATACATTCAGTACACTCACCAAATGTTTGAGTTATGATCAATTAGGAACAATGAGCATAGCAATAGTAAAAGTTATTTTAACATTAAAGAAAATCTTATCAAAATGTATACATGTACTGTGTATGAACATAATGTATTTCAATGTGAAACATGTTAATCTACATGTTTTTTGTACTCAGTCAATGTCAGATGTACTTTGAATTGTGAAAAAAGGTCTATAATCTGTTTGTTTTTTTTACTATGAGTGGTGAAATATTACCACATACCTTTGTGAATAGTACCAAAGCTTCTGAAAAAACTGTAAGCTACACACAATAACTGTCACGGCGGTGTGGTGGAGAGGAGGAACCAGGCGCAGGCGGAATTGCATCCGTATGATGATTTTAATGTAAACAAACACCGAATACAAAAACAACTGAACAAAAGTAACGTGCTGGCTTAGCAGCAAAATGAACACTCACCACAGACATGTGACACAGCAACAAAGAACAATAACCGACAGGTGTGGGGAGCAGGGGAGAAACATTTAAACACTTACTAATGATCTAATTGGGACCTGGTGTGCGTGATGGATGGGGCAAGACAATGAATGAGTCCGGGGTGAGTTCGTGGATGAATGGAAACCAGGAAAAGCGGGAGATGACAGAGCTGTTCGTCACCTCACCGTTACAATAACCAATAACGCTGGGTATGTTTTTCTTTATATTTATATCAAAACTCTGGGGCCCCGGTCCAATAGTTTCCAGTTGACTAGGCAAAAAACATTTTATGAAATGAAATTAGGGGCCCGGAAAATATAAATATTTTTAATTAATTAGAAAGAGTTATAAAATGTGGTGATTTGCTGCACTTACTGACAGTCAGTTTGCCATTTTTGGAATTTTTACAAGTAATTGGTTGTCACACTAGTGACATTTTTGGCAGTTAACTTTGATGTCCTTCAAGTAAAGTCCACTCTAACTAGTAGCCTAGCCTATTCAAAATGCCAGGAAGTGTAAGAGACCAACATGTTCTAAAAAAGATTACAAACCCAACACTGTATTTCATTAAGCCAGCCAGCACCCACTTCCAATCAGCACAGTAAAAAGTAATGGTTTACTTGTATTCGGGGGGGGGGGTGATTTTTAATATAGCTCATGTTTCCTGGACTCTAGACTCAATGCACACATGAAATGTAACTGAATGGTAGAGTGCAACACTAGTGCTGTTGTTTACTTTTCCAACTGGGGGCAGTATGAAAATGTATGCACTCTCACTACTGTGATCAGCTGGATTTGAGCGTCTCCTACATGACTAAAATGTAGCAGTAATTACCTTTTGGTAGGTCTAGCTGAAATCTGGTCCTGCATTAATCCCAGTCATCAGCAAGAAAGCATTGTAGTAGCTACACGTCTGAATTCCATATGTGCGCAGTTACAGAGATAATACGGTAAATTCCTTGATGAACATAGCTACTAGACAAAATACGAATTATACACAAGTGTTCATCCTATGTTTTATGAGCAGAAATACAAAAACCCAGAAATTTTCCATACACAGGTATTTGTATACTAAGTCATGGGTGAAAACCATAGATTAGGGACTAAATGCCAACTTTCATTTTGCTAATGTCTGAAATATCACACTGGAATAACAATCTGACTAAATGAAAAAGTGCCCCTCCTTGCTATATGCAGCCCATGTATCTTAGGCTGTCTAGCCAGAAAGAGTATGACATGATATACTCTTTCATCGAGGCACACAGTTTGTTCAGAAAGTATTCAGAACCCTTCACTGGTTTTGTTACATTACAGCTGTATATTCTAAAATGATTAACATTTATTTTTTTTCTACATGAATTGACAAACAATATCCAATAATGAAAAAGCTAAAACATGTTTTTAGAAAAGGTTTGCAAATTTATCAAAAAATAAAGAACAGTATTATTACATTTACACACTGTATTACACATGTATTCAGGTATTCAGGCCCAAAATTGAGCTAAGGTGCATCTTGTTTCCATTGATTATCCTTGAGATGTTTCTACAACTTGATTGTCTGTAGAGCTGAGATAGAATTTTGTTCAGGCACACCGAGCTCAATCAGCATAATGCTGTTGATATGTTTTTCAGCAGTAGGGACTGGGTGACCAGTCAGGATCAAGGGAAAGAAACGTAGTAAAGTATTGACAAATCCTTGATGAAAACGTGCTCCAGAATGCTCAGGACCTCAGACGGGGCTGAAGGTTCCTCTTCCAACAGGACAACGACAATCAGCACACAGCCAAGACAACGAAGCAGTGGCATCGGGTCCTGAACCTGAGATCAAACATCTCTGGAGACACCTGAAAATGACCGCGCAGTGACATTATACATCCAACCAGACAAAGCTTGAGAGGATCTGCAGAGAAGAAAGCAAAAACAGGCTTGTAGCATCATACACAAGAAGACTCAAGGCTGTGATTGCTGCCAAAGGTGCTGCAACAAACTCTTGAGTGAAAGGTTCAGACTTCTTATGTAAATGTAAATGCAGTGCCTGATGGCACAGACACTGTTTTGTCCTTTTTTTCACTAAGATAGCCCTTGCTGGATAATTGTGTCTGAAGCAGAGCTTCTATCTGTCTTTACCAGGTGACACGTAGTTGTTCTTCATTAAAGGTAGAATTACAAGAACTGCAATGAAAAGGCTTATGCTACATAGCTTAAGATGGCCAGGGTTAAGTAGCATAATTTATGCCCTGATGGGTCCCAGTGTAAAGAAATGCAGAATTAAACTGAATAGTATATAAAAAGTAAAGTTGTTTGGCAGTTGGCTAAGTAGCTAACAGCAAGCAGCACACAGCATCACAGAGAGGAAGCAAAAAAAGATCTTAGGTGGTTTCAGTTTTAGCACAATGCAGAGCTTCTATCATGTAAATGCAATGGTACTTGATTGTATGGTCTTAGTGTGCATTAGATTAGACTGAACTACAGTGTACAACATACAATTTGAATCCACCTTGTATTGATATACAAAAAATTCAACAGAGACAATCTTTATTCTAACCTTTATGAAGAACACCCAGGTGAAATAATTGCAGTGCTTGTTTGGATGAAACATTGTTTCCCAAAGGTTAGGTAATTATCATTTTTCTAATTCATGTGTGATGATCCCACCGCAATGTCTTCCTGTTTTCTCTGATTTTCTTTTACAGAGCCGGGAGGGTCATCAGCAATGACTGAGTACACCTGGGCCAGCTATCTACAAAAGGAAGAAATATTTGGCCTATATTGTAATAATATCACTGCATATATGCGATCAGAAGTGTTTATATTACAATGTGTGATGAGATTAGAGGACTGTTAAATAAGAATTGGAATTATGTGTTATTAGTCTTTTACAGAGCTACATTTGGGCACAGGCCAGGGAAGGCGCGTTAGTGCAATAGCCTATTTGCCAAAATATAAACATAATTTGGAGAGCGATGTATTGTCCATTCTTACCACAGAGATAACAGCCCTTCTTGTCTCAATTTTTTAAATTTGCAATGTCTTTATGAAATTATTAAAATTCCTAGGTGTCTGGGCCCTATGAATGTTTGTTTCCAGTTTTATTTAAAAGAGCCTGTTGTATATTGAATGCATTTGAATAAATGTAAATGACTCTTACAACTATAATAAGGTAAATATGTTTAACCCATAAGCTTTTCTCTCAATCTCAACTTCTTTATTGCCTGCTACTAAAGGTTTGGTGCATACTCTGCGTCAGTGTTTCTCAAACATATTCTCTCTAAGTCGGTCAATGTATTATATGTATTCCTAAGCGAGAACATCTGAATAAGTTTATCGACTAATTATCAAGCAATTGTTAATTTGATTGAGGTGAGCTAGTTCAAAGCTGCAACAGTAATATATTTGAGGGTCCCCAGGAGAGGTTTGATTACCATGTCTACAGTAGGTCACCACAATTCCTTTACTCTCACAAAACACAATAGCACCCCGTAACGTCATTAACTACCCATTGTAATGTAAAGATACCTGGAGCTATGTCAGTCACTCTGGCTTCAATTTACATGTCTCCTGCCAGCCAGTATTTGCAAGTGGTATGATACAGTTACTGAACAAATATTATGACAGCTTGGTTTGAACGGTACTGCCCATCATTTTTTTATCCCTTCTTGGAAGGTGTTGCCAATATGTTTGGCAAGAGATAGAGAGGTGACCTTACATGGCATATATTGGTTTACCAAGGACTGAAACACTGGAAAACAAATTCCATTATCAAAACCATACATCTGAGGTAATCCAAAGACTCTGTCCTAGGTTCTCTGTAGTAGCTTATGCAAAGTCCATCCACTTGGAGGGTGAATAAATGATCCCAAGGAACATCTCCAGTAATGGCCCAGTGTAATCCACATGAAGTCTAGTCCATGGTGTTTCTGCTCGCATCCAGGTATGTGAAAGTGCAGTAGGTGGAGATTCAAAATTTTTGGCACTCTTCAAATATTATCACTTCTCTGTCTAGCTCTTCATCTAAACCTGACCACTGTACATAAGATCTGGCAAGCTTTTATTTACAGCATGCCACTGTATTTCTGATGTCATAACTCAAGTAGCAATGGTACAATAACGTTAGCTGGCCATGCACACAACCACCCTGCATACTCAAATCAAACCTCCTCTAATGGTAACGCGTTAACTGAGGGTCCATCTTTTCAAGCCATCCATTCATAGCAAACTGATGCACCTGTATCAGTTTTGTCTTTGAGTCCAAAGGGTGATCTGGCTTGTATTCACTGGTGCATCATTCAGGAAATCCAAGATCAGAAGTCAACCTGCTAAATCTTTGAGACCTGAATAAGTTGTGGAATAGGCTCAATATATCAGCTCAATATATCTAAATGCATAATATATATGCATAATATTTCCTGTTTGTGGACTATGCTATACCTAAGTTTCTTCTCATTCAACAGTGATACTAATGGTTTATGGTCCACACCAATGGTGAACACTTACCATTACGACCATACTACCACAAAAGTATTTGTGGAATTTCCAAAGATCACTGCTAAGCCTTCTTTATCAAGCTTTGAATATCTTTTCCCTGCAGGCTTCAGTGGAAGAAAGGACATTAATGTTGGGTTTCTCCCTTCCGTTGTCCATGCAGCATGACAGTACAGCATCTACATTGTAGGCTGAAGCTCCACAACAGAGAATGAGTTCTAGTATTGAATGAGTTCTCTAGTATTGCTTTTTATTATTAAAAACCTCTTGGTTTTTTTTCTATGCCCAGCAGGCATCTTTCCTAAAGAGTTCATACACTCTGGCCAGCAGTGTGGATAGATTAGGCAATAATAGTGTTCGAATACTTAATTAACACAAAATATGCTTTCAGTTCTGTGAAATGTGTGGTGTATGGGTCCCCCATAACGTCCTTCACCTTCTTCTCCACTGGGTGGAGTCCCTGTGCATCCAACTTGTGAGTACTGCTTCCAGCGTGACAAACAGGTCCTCTACTTGTGTAATTGTATCTTGTTCTAGAAATTAAGCTGTATTTACTGTGAGCTTGTAATCCCTACATAACCTTATAAAACCACATGGCATGAGTATAGATGCGGTAAAGAGGTTAATTAAACTCCCTCGAAACAATGTAAAAATTATGGCAACGCATGGGGGAATGATGTCGTGGGGGAAAAATAATTTAAATTATTTTTGGGATTCAGGATACATGGAGAACAAGATACATGTAGAAACATATAAAGGAATGTTTTCTTACGAGACATTTTTTCATAATCTGTTTGTTTCAGCCTTCAATTTATTTAGCTTTAATTAAATGACATAGTGATACCTTACCCATGTGTTATATTCTGTTTGTCAAAGCAGTTGCTGTATTTGTTATCTATAAGGAACATGTTTTTATATATAAGGTGTACACATATTTCCTTTTCTATTAACACTCGTAATATTCCTGACTAAACCCTTTTGGTTTTACCATTCATTTTTACTTTCATTTAAGAATTCTGAGCAGTTTCCTTAAGGTGTAGTTGCAGATCATAAAATTCATGTAAATACTCTCTATCTGTATGAAATTGTAATGGGGTTGGGAAAACAATGTATCCTTTGATTACAGAGCTTGAGAAAGTTTTCTGATCGACCCCTACTTAAGTTACAGCTTTATTCTAAAAAATTTTTAGAATAAAGATTTTTTAGAATAAAGCTGTAAATTAAAAAATGTTTTCTCAAATCAATTTAAATACAATGCACCATAATGACAAAGCGATTTTTTTTAATTTCTTTAACTTTTGTAAAATTAATTGAAACAAGGAAAGGAACCTGGCAAGCCTAGTTCTGCCGGCCCGCCATTAGAAGGGGTAAATGTTATTGCCCAAGCTGGATTCGATCTGCGGTTTACTGTGACAGACTGTCTTTAACCACTACGCTATTTAAACAGTGGGTGTGGGTGCACGTGATACGCGTGTAGAGATGTGGTGTCTGTTTACTTGCATTGTCAAACCAATTATTCAAAACTCCATGGTTCCCTATATTAGTTAACATCCAAACCAACAACAGGTATAACAGGATCACTACACTACATACAACATGTTAAATTAGAAAGAGATTATTGTACATAGATATACAGCACCTATAATGAAAATAATGACTCGAATCACTCCATGGCTGATTCGTTTCTCTAGAAAACAAATATGTAAATCGAAAACGAGAGCGATATGAACAAATCCTAATGTCTAATTTCTAGGGGCAGTGGCAAAGATCAAACCTCAGTCGCCAGCATGACAGTTTGTGTCTCTAACCACTATGCTATGTTAGGGATGGCTAGCTGATAGCTATACAGTACCTATAATGAAAACAATGACTCAAATCACTCCATGGCTGGTTTGTGTCTTTAGAAAACAAATAGACAGTTGAATAACTAACCACTACACCATTTGAACTACGCTATGTAAATTGAAAAAGTGAGCAATATGTTCGTCACCGGTGCAGATCATCCATCGCAACATAACACAAGTTCTAATCTATCCTGAACAAATCCTAATGCCTAATTTGTTTGGGATGGCTAGCAAATAGCTATACAGTACCTATAATTAAAACAATGACTCAAATCACTCCATGGCTAGTTAGTTTCTTTAGAAAACAAGTAGACAGTTGAATAGCTAACCACTACGCCATGTGAACTATGCTATGTAAATTACAAAGACAACATATTGAATGTTGAAACTGAGATATTTTATTGTTTCTTAAAAAATATATGCCCACTTTGAATTTGATGCCAGCAATACATTTCAAAAAAGCTGGGACAGAGGCAACAAAAGACTGGAAAAGTTGTGTAATGCCAAAAAACTAAACCTGGTGGAATATCGCAAAACTAAAAAGGTAAATTGGCAACCGGTCAGTAACATGATTGGGTATTAAAAGATCATTCCAGAGAGGATGGGTCTGTCACAAGTGAGGATGGGAGGGGTTCACCACTCTGTGAAAGACTGCGTGGGCAAATAGTGCAACACTTTAAAAATAACGTTTCTCAACGTAAAATTGCAAAGAGTTTGGGGATTTGTGTATACTACCATTCAAAAGTTTGGGGTCACTTAGAAATGTCCTTGTTTTTGAAAGAAAATCTAATTGTTTGTCCATTAAAATGACATTAAATTGATCAGGAAAAAAAGTGTAGACATTGTTAATGTTGTAAATGACTGTAGTCGCTGGAAACACCTGATTTTCAATGGAATATCTACATAGGCGTACAGAGGCCAATTATCAGCAACCATCACTCCTGTGTTCCAATGGCACATTGAATTTGCTAATCCAAGCCTATAATTTCAAAAGGCTAAATGATGATTAGAAGCATCAGCATTTGTGGGTTCAATGACAGGCTCAAAATGGCCAAAAATAAATAACTTTTTTCTGAAACTGGTCAGTCTATTCTTGTTCTGAGAAATGAAGGCCATTCCATGCCAGAAATTGCCAAGAAACTAAGTAGCTTGTACAACAATAGGTACTACTCCCTTCACAGAGCAGCGCAAACTGACTCTAACCAGAATAGAAAGAGGATTGGGAGGCCCCAGTGTACAACTGAGCAAGAGGACAAATACATTAGAGTGTCTAGTTTGAGAAACAGATGCCTCACAGCGCCTCAACTGGTAGCTTCATTAAATAGTACTCGCTAAACACCAGTCTCAATGTCAACAGTGAAGAGGCGACTCCGGGATGCTGGCCTTCTAGGCCTGCATTCTTTTGCCCATTTTAATCTTTTCTTCTTATTGGTCAGTCTGAGACAAGGCTTTTTCTTTGCAACTCTGCCTAGAAGGCCAGCATCCGAGAGTCACCTCTCTACACCTATGTAAATATTCCTTTGAAAATCAGCCGTTTCAAGCTGTCATTTACAACATTAACAATGTCTACACTTCTGATCAATTTGATGCTATTTCGATGTAAAATGCTTGCAATGATTGGGAGATATGTAACAAAGATGTCACATGAAGACACAATAAACAACAAAGGAAAAGGAAACTGGGGATACTAAATAGGGAAGTGATGAATGGAAAACGAGACACAATTAAAAACACTAAGAACACAGGTAAAAGCAATGAACTTGAGGGATTGAAACAACAGAACATAGAAACAGACTAACTAGTACTTAAATACAATGAACATAGAAATGCAACAACAGGCAAACACGGGCCGTGTCCAGCTGTTAAAATAATAATATAAATGTATAACATGCCTTGACAATGAATGTTTGAAACAGCATTGTGAACCTGCGCATATTAAATGCCTTCTGAAATTATTCAGACCCCTTCCCTTTCTCAACATTATTTTCTGCTGTGGATTATACATATAATAATTAATTATATTATTTTTCTTTCAATCTACACACAATACCCCATAATGACAATCTCAGGGACCCCCAAGGAAGCGGATCCGGGAGCACACAGAAGGGTACTCTGCCCCAGCGGCTTGTGTAGGAGACCAGTCACCAAGTTTGTCTGTTATGGGGATTGCCTGCGGCTATAGGATGCAACGGTTGTCCGGATTCACCATAGGACCCCTGCACAGGCAGGTCTAGGAGTACAGAGGGGGCACTTGGCCGCAGCAGAAGAGCGTCCGGCGGAGAGAAAGGGGGCCGTTCTCGTTCCTGGGCCCATTGGTCCTCTCTCCCCGCCGTCGTCATGTGTTGGCGCTCATTTTTTGGATTACGTTCCTTTGTACATTGTTCGGTTTTCAAGTTGTGTTGCCTTTTAGTTATTTTATTAAACTCTGAGATCTCTAAAACTTGATTGGCGTCAACCTGTGGTAAATGTAACTTAATGGACATGATTTAGAAAGAGACGCACCTATTTAAGGTCCCACACTTCACTGAACATGTCAAAGACCAACCAAGCCATGAGCTGGCCATACCAGAGCATTTCGTCCCAGAGCATGCCGTCCTGTCAAAGAAAGAAACTGGGCAAAAAGTGCCTTGGTCAGTGTGACGAAGTGGCTGTTCACCACATTCGCACTGTGACCACACGTACACTACACCAATACATGAATATCATGCCTGCCTATATTAACATTGTGTCTACTTGCATTGTGTTGTGCTTGTTTCTGACCAATTTAACACCTACAATTTGTAGGGGAATGTGTTTGGGTATGTGCTATGTTTGACATACCTGACTAAGGTGGAGGAAAACACCCCTGTGAATATGGGACTTGGGTGAGTCCAGCAGAAGGGGGTGTGTTTAGCTGCTATTTAGGCAGGTGGTTTAGTTTAGCCAGGGTTTTGCATGATTGGTCACATGATTGGTCACTTAAGTTTACTTTCCAGTTAAGACCTGTTTGAAGCTCCTTTTTGTTTATTTTTATACAGTATGTTTTGTTTTTTCGGTATGCTAGGGTCTTGAAATGTCACTGTACTTTTCAACATGGTGAAGATGAATTAAAACTAGATTTTAACTTTACAAATAAAGTTACTGGGGCTTGCTTTAACGCTTTCAAATTATTTTTTGGCACGTACATTGATACAGCAAACTTTGAACAATCATACGATTATAAAGTATGAGAAGTTATAAAAATATGTTTACATGCATAGTGGACCTCCAGAATTGTATTTTTTACTAAGTACATTTATATATTCCCAGAATATAATTTCTTTATTGGTAATGCTAGGTAAAAAGAGAGAACAGAATACAAAGAATTTATATTCAGTACATGAAGTTGTTTTACACATTTACAGTTCCAATATGCATCTATCTACATACATTGCGGCAAAAACCCATTGTAGTCCTAGCTATCCAGGTCAGTCGCGAGAACTACAGTCTTTAGGACATGAACACCACTTTTAGTTTCAGTATAGTACAGCTATTTATAAACAATTAACAGTAGGAATGTGGCTTGATGTGGCGAGCATAGTCTTATTAGTCCTTCACTGTCCTGTAAATCATTCAGCCAACATACAGTGGATATAAAAAGTCTACACACCCCTGTTAAAATGCCAGGATCTTGTGATGTAAAAGAATGAGACAAAGATAAATCATGTCAGAACATTTTCCACCTTTAATGTGACCTATAACGGGAACAACTCAATTGAAATACAAACTGAAATCTTTCAGGGGGAAAAATAAAAAACAAAAAACTCACAATAATCTGGTTGCATAAGTGTGCACACCCTTAAACTAATACTTTGTTGAAGCACCTTTTGATTTTATTACAGCACTCAGTCTTTTTGGGTCTATTAGCATGGCACATATTGACGTGGCAATATTTACCCACTCTTTGCAAAAGCGCTCCAAATCTGTCAGATTGCGAGGACATCTCCTGTGCATAGCCCTCTTCAGATCACCCCACAGATGTTCAATTGGATTCAGGTCTGGGCACTGGCTGGGCCATTCCAAAACGTTAATCTTCTTCTAGTGAAGCCATGATTTTGTGGATTTGGTTGTGGGCTTTGGGTCGTTGTCGTGCTGAAAGGTGAACTTCCTCTTCATCTTCAGCTTTCTAACGGACGCCTGAAGGTTTTGTGCCAAAATTGCCTAGTATTTGGAACTGTTCATAATTCCCTCCACCCTGACTAAGTTCCAGCTGAAGAAAAACAGCCCCAAAGCATGATGCTGCCACCACCATGCTTCACTGTGGGTATGGTGTTCTTTGCAGTGTTGTTTTTGCGCCAAAAATACCTTTTGGAATTATGGGCAAAAAGTTCAACCCTGGTTTCATCAGACCATAACACATTTTCCCAAGTGCTTTTGGGGGACTTAATGTTTGTTTTTGCAAACTTCAGCCGGGCTTGGATGTTTTTCTTTATAATAAAATGCTTCCGTCTTGCCACCCTACCCCATAGCCCATTCATATGAAGAATATGGGAGATTGTTGTCACATGTAGCACAAAGCCAGTACTTGCCAGAAATTCCTGCAGTTCCTTTAATGTTGCGGTGGGCCTCATGGAAGCCTCCCTGACCAGTTTTCTTCTCGTCTTTTCATCAATTTTGGAGGGACATCCAGTTCTTGGTAATGTCTCTGTTGTGTCATATTTTCTCCACTTGATGATGACTGTCTTCACTGTGTTCCATGGTATATCTAATGCTTTGGAAATTCTTTTGTTTGTATCAGTCAGGAGAATTCTTCTCCTGACTGATATCTTTCAACAATGAGATCCCTCTGAAGCTTTGGAAGCTCTCTGCGGACCATGGCTTATGCTCTGAGATGCAACTAAGAAAATGTCAGGAAAATCCTACTAGAACAGCTCAACTTTATTTGTGATTAATCAGAGTCACTTTAAATGGTGGCAGGTGTGTAATGACTTCTATTTAACACGAGTTTGAATGTGATTGGTTAATTCTGAACACAGCCACATCCCCAGTTATAAGAGGGTGTGCACACTTGTGCAACCAGGTTATTGTAAGGTTTTTATTTTAAATTTTTCCCCCTCGAAGATTTCAGTTTGTTTTTCAATTGAATTGTTCACATTATAGGTCACATTAAAAGTGCAAAAAGTTCTGACATGATTTATCTTTGTCTCATTCTTTTACATCACAAAAACCTGACATTTTCACAGGGGTGTGTAGACTTTTTAAATCTACTGTAGGTAAACTAAACATCAACATCAGAACCTGACAGTGTTATCCATATGTAGCCATAGGTAAACTAAACATCATAATCTGATAGTCTATTATATATGAATCTATAGGAACAATCAACATCATAATCTGACAATGTTATCAATATTCATCTATAAGTAAACTAAAACATCAACATCATAATCTGACAGTGTTATCCATATTAATCTATAATTAAACTAAATAACATAATCTGACAGTGTTGTCCATATATATCTGTGGTAAAAAAAAAACATCCCCTCATCCCCCCCTATTTGCTTTCATTGCTCATTTAAAATTGCCATTTTGCACTGTATTAGCCTTCATTGCACATTTATACATTCCACTAGTAACATACACTTTACTTAATACTTGTATATTTCCTGCCCTCTTCTATTTGCACTTCTGGTTAGATGCTAACTGCATTTCGCTGTATTGTACTCATACTGTTCAATGACAATAAAGTTGATTCTAATCTAATCAACATCATAATCAGACAGTGTAATCCATATAACCTGCTCAAAAAAAATAATTGAACACATAATCATCACAGTATAACACCAAGTCAATTGAACTTCAGGGATATCAGTCTGTCCAGTTAGGAAGCATAAGCGATTGTGAATTCTTTGTCACCTGTTTTGGTGCAAATGAACATGACAACAGGGGCACTGGAGAGGCAACAGTAAGACAACCCCCCAAAATGGTATGGTTTTGCAGGTGGTGGCCACAGACAATTGTTCTCTCCTTATCCTACCTGACTAATTCTTCTCTAGTTTTGTATTTTGCTAGTGTCCTTGTCACTACTGGTGGCATAAGGCAGTACCTGCAGCCCACTCAGGTTGCACAGGTAGTCAAGCTCCTCCAGGATGGCACATCCATACGTGCTGTCGGAAGGTTTACTGTGTCTCCCAGTACAGTTTCAAGAGCATGAAGGAGATACCAGAAGAAGGGCTGTTACATGAGGAGAGCTGGACAGGCCCGTAGTAGGGCATCAACCCAGCAGCAGGACTGGTATCTGCTCCTGCGAGGAGGAACAGGAGGAGCACTGCACTGACCTCCTGCAGGCTACTGGTGTGCATGTTTCTGAACAAAATATCAGAAACCAACTCCATGAGGGTGGCATGAGGGCCAGACGTCCTCTAGTGGGACCTGTGCTCACAGCCCAGCAACGTGCAGCTCGATTGGCATTCGCCAGAGAACACTAGAATTGGCAGGTCCGCCATTGGCCCCCCTGTTCTCTTCACAGATGACAGCATGTTCACACTGATCACATGTGACAGGTGTGAGAGAGTCTGGAGATGCAGTGGTGAACGTTATGCTACCTGAATCGAATTGTGGACCTCTGGGACATTATGTATGGGTGCATTCGACGCTGCCAAGTAGCGCCACAGACTGTCCAGGAGCTCACTGATGCCCTAATCCAGGTCTGGGAGGAGATCCCCCAAGACACCATCTCATCAGGAGCCATCTCATCAGGAGCATGCCCAGACATTGTTGGGAGTACATACAGGCACACGGGGGCCATTCACACTACTGAGTCACATTATGAGTTGCCTTGATGAAATTCATGCAAGTTGGAACATCCTGTGATTTCAGTTATTTACTTCGATTTTGGGTCTGAGTTTGAATCGGTTGGTGATTTTGGTTTCCATTGACCATCGTTACGTAATTTTGTTCTCAACGAATTACACAATGTACAGTAAAGAGAGTGATCTTCAAAATTTTTCGTTCATCAAGACCCGATGTGTAATTTAAGTGTTCCCTTAATTTTTTTGAGCAGTGTATTTCGTTCATCGAGCCCCGATGTGTGAATGGCATTAAGTATTTTAAATTAATTGCACACATTAACGCATTAACGTTGACAGCTCTAATTGTTATATTATTGTACTATTGTGCTATGACAATAGGGCCAACGCTGACCAGTTCTGTTATTTCATGAGGCTACCCACTTGGGAGGACTGTTCGTAGACAAGCTTGTTATGGCTTGTGCTCACACAGCAGAGTATGTGAGCGGAGCTGAGCTGTTGGAAATCCCACACATCGCTCTCGGAGCGTAGGCCATGCTCCACTCCATGTCTTTCCCATCGCTCCAGTCAAAACCTCTCTTCGCTCTTAGGAAAAATAACTGTCGCTCCAATATCCCTCCATTCATTTTTTGTTTAGTCATAAATCAAACAGAATCCGTCATTTTTGTGATTATGTATGTTGAGTTTTTTTTATACATAACCAAGTCATTTGGCCAGTATTTTAATGAAGGCTAGCTTGTTTTTATTAGCAATGAGAAGGGATGAGGATGCAGAATAAGTAATCATCCTTTCAAATAGTCTACAGATCTATCAGTCATTTAACCAAAATGTATCACCTACACTTAAACAAGTAGGACTATATTAGCTACTTTGACAACGAAATAGTAAAGCATTTCCGATACACTTTTGTCTGCCAAGAAAATCAAGTGCTCAGAATGCTTAAACAACATTTTGCCTATGGAATGTATCAAATAAAATAGTAAATGTACTTGCTTGAAATTAAATTAAAAGAAAAAGAAAAAAGCCTTGTCAGCATGCAGCCAAAAAGGAACAACAAGGTTATTCATTCAATGGGCTACATGTAAAGAAATTGCAAATTACATGCTTTGAAATATTAAGCGCTCAGCATTTAACTAGCTAGCGTATAGATTGCGCATATTGTCTGTAACAAAGAAAATATAAAATTTACTTTGCAGCTGTGTAAAGTACTAGCCGTCGCGTATGTCTCTAAAGTGGTTAGGCACCTGATCATTCCTTATCACCAACTCGATTTTAAATCTTGGATCCAAGACAGCAGCTTGGACAAGATGCTTTATAGTAGCCTACACCACACGTAACAACTGGAAACATTCTCTGATAGTGTAGATTTCCAATAATTCATAGTTTCAGTCACGTGATATCTCTGACAGCCTGGTGGGCAAAACATTATTAAAACATGGTGGCGAACACTGAGAATTCTATGGAGCTACTGCACTATGGATGACCAAACCTGCCTCCATAGTGAAATAAATAAATAAATGAATTAAATGAATAAATAAATAAATAAATGTATCAATAAATATATTTATACTTAAAAATATAATAAATGTATTAATCAATGTTATTTCCCTATTCATTTAATTACTTCATCATACATTTCTGTATTTATTTCTTTTTATAATAACATATTTCTGTATACATTAATTTATTAACATCTGTATTCTTTTATTTCTGTATTTATTTATTTCCATATTACTTTATATCTGCATTTATTTATTTCCTTTCCTTAAGCAAATGAGGGGGCTGGACTTTAACAGTCAGACGTAGCAATCAAGCCCAGAGCTGCAGATAGAATCAGACTGTGAAGAGGCTGAGTGCTGTTTTAGATCCTTGGCGCGTCTCCATGTTGCCAATCACTATTCCTAGTTTAAGCACATGCATTTTTTGTCCATAGCATACATGAATAAGGTGAGGAGTTAGAATACATGAATACTGAGAGGAGTTTTCGGAAAAGCACAATATTTTCACCAAGTGAATAGGTTACAAAAACAGTGCGTCTTTGCGGGTCCCAGGAGTCCTGGCATTGAAATTGATTAATTTCAGTGACAGTTTATAGGACCAGACTTGTAATTTAAGCAATCGTATTTTCCCAAAACTCCTCTCGGTTTGGACCTATGCACTGGCGTTGAAATCAACTTGTTATCCCCATCAGAGCCCGGTGAGAGACCCACAAAGATGTGCAGTTTTTGTAGCCTATTCACTTGGAGAAAAAGACCTGGTCATTTCCAAAAAAAACTCTCGGTTTTTCTATATGCTAACTGGAATACATTTGCACTGGTTACATTTGCACATTTGCACTTGTTATTTGATAACTGAATTCCAAATACTATATAATATCTATGCATCAGTCTAGTGTAAGCCGCAATCTGCATTTATCTTAACTTTTAAACTAGATAGCTGTCTGTTTGCCCTTGCAAACATAATACCTTTTCATTAGGCATAGCTCGCCTTAGGCTGAGATGACATTGCCATCTAAAATATTGGAAGGCAGATTTTACACTAATTATGCTATTACTTTCGACATCAAACAAAATAATTTAGCTATCAGTTTAAACGTCATGCTAAATATAATCTAACATAACTAAGCCGTGGAAGTATAGACTACTTAAAAAACATTCAAAATCCCTTTCAAAAGTCAGTTAAGCCCAATGCGGTTATATATTATAAGCAGTTTACGCTAGACTTCTTTTGACAGCCAATATGGCCGTTAAAATTAGAGAATTCTGGCAATATAGAACAGCTACCATACGTATATGTATAGCCATATAACAGCCTCCATTTAAACAGCAATTAAATCACAAACTCTACGATCCAACAAATGTTTTTCAAATTAGTCAGCAGAATGAACTCTTCACAATCTTTGCGAACTGAGCATATAGGCTACACCTAGGGCTGTCGCAATTATTACATAATTGACTGATCTAAATAATCTGAGCCAGATCGCAATTATAGACAGCAATCTTTTTGCACAATATTTTGATTCCTAAATCATGTTAGAAACGTCTTATCAACATTAACATCAAGTCAATGTTAGAAACGTCTTAACAAATAGCCTACCAGGCCAATTATATCAATTTTCATAGGCTGTCAGAGTGTTTGACAGCTCTGCGGAAAGCTATAGGCGCAGACAATTTACTGTAACTCATTTGCTTCTAAATTTCAGTGTTTAGAATTAGTTTAGAATTAATTTTGCAATGCAACATTATGTATCCTAATTTCACAACATTATTAGTTAATAGACAAGCGCGTTTCAGTCACTTATTTGCCACATTAACTCTGATCAACCAAAGGAAAAAACATTCAAGTATGTGCAAAATATTTTGACTAATCTTGTAAGTTGAACTTTGTCATTTCCAACCATATTTCCTCATTAGATAATGTGCATTAAAATGTATGGATATAAATAAATGTTGTCCCATTGCATATTAAATGTTGAAACATGTTTTGTAAGGAAGGCTATTTCAAATAACTATGCTTTCTGTGGTCTTTCTGGCCTTAGTTGCAACACTGCTTGTTTTTTTTTCAAACCGTCCCGGGCATGTCTGCTTCGCCTTCAACATTTCGGAGTCGTATGCTGGAGCTGCTGCGGGAGTGTGTAGCTTTTGAATCTGGTGCCACGCTTAGTCACATGACCAAACACTCAGTAACCTAATGTCTTACTGTAAGAGCGAGCGGAGGCTCGCTGTTTTCTTGGCAAAAGATCACATAGGTCACTCAATATGCTATGTGATATGCTATTAATCTATTAATTGATTAATTTTGCTTATATCCCACTAGACATTTTGGCCATGGATATTTTCATCTGCTGGACAACTACACCTGACACCAGTGAAAAGCTGGCATTTGCCGACTAACGTAAACCCTGCAGTGAACAGAAAAATCTATTGATTGAACTCCATCAATTTTCTTTTAAACTGACAAGCTTTAAACGTAATGTGGCAAATCAAAAGTAAACAAAATCTGGATAACATGGTCACAGACCCTGTTTAAAAAACAGTGGAAATGAATAAAAATAGAATAATCACCCTGCAGTATAAAAGATAACTGTGCAATATTCTGTTAGATTTAAGTGTATACACTTAACAACTCAACACCAACACATTTAAAATAACCATAATACATAATACATAACCATCCTGATTAAAATCCATCCCGATTAAAAGGTATAAATAATTGCATTATTAACTTGCTGGCTATAATACCACGTGTACTGACTCAGGAGTAGCTTACTGTACACAAGGCAGTGTTTACCCGTAGTAGCGAGGAAGTAAGCGTGAGCAGTAACTTTTGTCATACGTGGCAGACTGCAAAAATAGTTTTTAGGCTGCTTGGTGGGCTGCTGCTGTTTAACTTGACATTAAAAATAACTTGTTTTTAATCTTGGTGCTGAGCAAGTTTCTAACAGCTTCATTCATGTAGGTGTTTTAATGAAGCCACAGATGGTAGAATTAGAAGTTCAAAACTATGACGAGACCTGAGACAAACTGCAGAAAAACACAAGGTTAAATCACTGAGCCATGAGACAGGCATGAAGTTACGGCAAACTCTGAATATATAGATGTATATTTGTTGTAGCATCCAAATCACACCACTGAAATCATGTAAAACTATTTTAGGTCTCCCCTTTAGAATAAGATCATCCCCAAGGTTGAGTGACGTATGGTTGATATTTGAGAGCTCAGGTTCTCCATGTGAATCTCCTCGAGCTCTGCTCAGTATGCTGGAAGATGTCTGGACTCCTTATGTGTGGTGAAGGGAGTGGTCTGTTAATAGATCTCGTAGGTCTGGAGGAGTGAGGGCTACCTTCTTGGCTTCTCCCTCCGTTGTAGCATGCCACTCTGCTTCTTGCCCATGTGTCATACTAATAGGCAGAGAGGTGTATGACTTCCTTGCATAGTTGACTTCGTAGTCATCTAGGCATAGAGGGGGGGCGTGTACTGTATGGCGACTTGGCCTGGTTGCTGGGCCTGCCAGCAACCACTGTTCCACATCTTGGACCAGGGGTAAATGTCACTATCTGGCTCGAAGGACCAAATTGTAACTGAGGGTTCAGCAAAAGTATTGTATTCTCTAATGAAATGACTGTAGGTGCTGGTTAGCTGGCATTCGCCTTTGGGGCGTCGGTCAGGACACACCAGCGGAGAACAGAATGAAGTTCTATGTGCATTATTGTAATCTTAGCACATGGACAGTTTTCTCAGCCTGATGGTAGGTAAATCTTTAGCTGTGTATGTTTGTGTTTTTTTTAAACTAAACTGAAAAGAGGAAGCGTCACTAACACAGCATTAATAAAATTACATCTATAGTAGTAATCATATTGAATTTTGTAGGCTACAATTCTATTCCTCTAGAATTCTCTGCAGCAGTTTCAATTTCATCTGCAGTAAAAAACATTTTCCTCAACAAGTCATCCGGTGCAGCCATGTTAATGCCTAAGCGCCACAGAGGTCGATGCACCAATCAAAAAACTGTATTCAATAGAGTCCACCCTTCCAACTTTGAAGAAGAGCGAATGTCTCTTACTGCCTGCCTGACAGCCCATTGTTAAATAGCGTAGTGGTTAGAGATGTGGACTGCCACGCATTCGACCGGGGATTGATATTCGCCACTGACCAAACAAAGTAGGCATCAGGATTTGTTTTGGATAGGCTAAAACTTTACTGACTACAAGCTTCAGTAGCTACATTATAGTAAGTCTGAAGTAAAACTGTTTACGGTTATATTGAAATGGAATAACTGCACCGACAAGGACAATTTCGGAGTCATTGTTTTCATTATAGGTACTGTATGGCTATTAGCTAGCCATCTACAGTAATCTCTTTAATGCATTGGATGTAGTGTTATGGTCCTGTTATACCTGTTGTTGGTTAGTAAAACTGGTTACAGTTATATTGCAATGGACGTACTGCACCTACAAGGACCATTTCGATGTACATAGTGTAATTCACATAGCGTAGTGGTTGGCTACTCAACTGTCACTGTTTTCTAAAAGAACGAACCAGCCATGGAGTGATTGGAGTCATTGTTTTCATTATAGGTGCTGTATAGCTAATAGCTAGCCATCTACACTAATCTCTTTCTAATTAAACACATTGAATGTAGTGTTGCTGTTGTTGGTTTGGATGTTAATAGATAATGTAGGGAACTAGTTTCAAGAACCATGCTGGCTACAAGCTAGCGTAGTGATTAAAAACACAGACTGCCACACAGTCGTCTGGGGTTCGATCCTACCATCAAACAAAATAAGCATTAGGATTTCTTCAGGATAGGCTAAAACTTTGCTGGATACAACCTTCAGTGGCTACATTATAATAAGCGTAAAGTAAAACTGTTTACGGTTTTATTGCGATGGACGAACTGCACCGACAAGGACCATTTTGGGGTCATTGTGTTGCAATCCTATTATACCTGTTGTTGGTTTGGATGTTAATAGGTAATGTAGGGAACTAGTTTTGAGAACCGTGGAGTTTGGACTAATTGGTTTGACAATGCAGGAAATAAACAGACACCACATCTCTACACACGTGCAACAACACCCACTGTTTAAATAGCGTAGTGGTTAAAGACAAATTCTGTCACATAGGAAACCACGTTTCGAATCCAGTCAAGGCAACAACATTCATTCCTTCTAATCGCAGGCCGGCTGAGCTAGGTTTGCCTGATTTCTTGTTTATTAATTCTTTTATTTATCATTTAAATGATATATTTCCCTTTATATTTAATCATTTCATTGTGTATATATTTATTTATTTGGCTTGCAAAATTGGCAGAGTACACTACCCATGATCTTAAATGTCCCATTGAACCTGATGTCCCACTCAACCTGATGTCATCCTAATAAAGTCCCTAAAATTCCTCCACATACTATAGGCTGCAGCTCACCTTCAGAATATCATAGGGAAGAATCAATATATCCCGTATGCATTGGAGTCAAGTCTTTCACGGACATTAGTGCTTGTTAGATATCTCTTTTGCCCTATTCTTTAACAAAGGGAATATGATATCCTCACTCAATACGAGCCCTGGTTTTAACCAAACACACCTATTTGCCCTTCCCAGGCACAGAGGTATTTAATCAGTGCATCAGAAATTATTGGAGTATTTGGCTATACCGACATCTATGGACAGCATAATTGTGCCTGTCAAACAGGGATGTGTACCACTTTTTTTTTGGAATAGAAAGATATATGCTCCAATCAGTGGTGTAACTATCGGGGGTGCAGGAGGTGCAGTTGCACCCGGGCCTGCGGTGGGTGGGGAGCCGTGCTTGGCCTCTCTCATAAAATTATTTGGTATTTTTATTTTACAGTGTGTGTTCATTCTGTTATCACAGTCAGAAGCCAGTACATCAACAGCAGGATCGACTTGCGTATACATTACTATGTAAGTTTTGTTGCCAGGGGGGCGGGTGTGGCCGTAAGGGCACCTGGGCCCGGCGTCACCACGCTACGCCACTGGCTCCAATTATATATGTAATTCAATGGTTATGCCAATATAAAATGTTGGTGCACGAGTGCAAAAGGGAATTTTTTACTTTAACCTCTGCACCGGAGAGTTACCATGTTGCTATTAATTCGCAGCCAACTACCTATAGTAGGAAACCAAATTTCTTATTAATTGTCACGTTTCACAGAGGGTCGGAGGCAAATGCAGGGTCAAAGAAGGAGCTTTAATAAAGACAAAAGGAAAACAAAACTAAGTGCCGTGCACTACAGATACAAAAGGCTATACACTGAAACATAGGACGGGAGAACGCAACAATTACAACAATGACCGACAAGGACAGGGAGAAAATGCCTGAACTAAATACACAGACTAACAAGGAGAACAGAAACAGGTGAGGGCTAAACACAGGTGAAAGGAATAAACTGATTAACTGAACTGAGAACAGGAAAGACCAAACAAGGACATGACAAACCAAGAACACACAGAAAACACGCACCGGAACAGTCCCATCCGGCTGGGACCGTTACATTAATTATATGCTGCCTATTATCTCACATGGCACGATCCCTTAATTGTTACAATTACAATTAAAATATCATTATTATATAACATATTTCATGTATATTTTAATATTCCAGTAGAACTGTAAAAGAGAGATCATTTGAGCTTTAGTAACAACTGCTTTCATAAGGGGTGAGGTGCGGGAACTGCAGCAACACTACGAGCTGGTGGTTGGGATGCTGCTGTCGGCCGCCGATCAGGGGCATCAGCCAATTTTCACGCTGGAGGGAGGCAGCCAATTGTCAAAATTCCGCCACAAATTTAAGTGCCGCTAGGCGGATGCCTAATCTTGCCTACTTGGAGGGCCGGCCCTGAGGACTCCTATGACATAATTAACACTGTAATTATTAATTGAACAAGAAATCTAGAATATTTAGTCACTGTAATTATAACTCAGTTTGTCAGGAACGCCCAAACAACATCACAACAATGTCCCTCAAGGCAGACGTCGGAGTACAATCGTCTTCATCCCATGACTTGAATATTTTTGTGGGCTGGAGGGCGGGCGCCACATTAGCCTTAACTTAAAAGCTTATGTTTCAGTTTTGAATCAAATGCCTGCACACACGGCCGTTCTCCATATAAGAGGGTCTCTAATGTGTTTCATGCTGTAGCCTAACAGCCTTTATTGTAGGCTACTTGCTCTTGAACAAGTGAAGTATATGGTGGAACTATGCAGAGACCGGCAACCTTTTATTTAGATTTTTCATGGGCTATAAATAGATACTGCCAGTTGTGGTGGTAATTTGCGGGGAAAGATTTAAGGGCCTTGACACTGGCAAAAAACATCTCCTCGACTTATTTTATTTTAAGTCAATTAGAGCCTACTGTCCATAGTTTTCAATAAAACACAGTATTTATTTGTTAACTAATTAAGTCAATGGTAAATTCAACTCTTTCCTTGAATGCTTATTATTTGCTTTCCACCAGATTATAATGAAGCTACTGAATTCAGGATTTGAAACCACAAAATTTTCCAGAAAACTAAAATGCAATTTCAAAGGCCTACAAACAGGAAGTGAACTGCATCAGACAAGAGAAACAAGGGAGGGGGAGGTGCAGAGAAATCTGTCAGTATATAAAAATGAAAACTGCCGGTGAGCACTAGTAAAACACGGTGCTACAGTTAAGGTTACATTGAGGTAAGATCATTCTATTCACAATAGAATCTATTCATTCTGGTCAACATAATTTTTTATTTCTAAACAGTCGACAAAACAATGCATTGAAATTGTTCATCTTAGCTGCGATTGCGTGTCTCAATTCCATAACTCAGTCAATTAAGAAATATTTTTTAATTCATTAATTGAATGTCTTAGTATTTCTTTAATTGCAGGACAGTTTGGTGTCTGTATAGCATGTTCAAAAAGGTTCCTAGTTGAATATATAACCTTGTCTGTGTCATGTTCTCATTTACAGGTAATCTTTTTTATTGTTCTCCCATATCTGACTCATTCTTTCTTAATTTTTTGCATGAAATGGTACGTGGAAAAATAGTTTCCAATCACGTTACTCTACTTCTGTTCTACTGACAAAGTCAGATGTGTATTCTTTGTTTTTATAGACATGGTGGTCACAATGACCTTTATAATAACCATTTTGGTGACATGGTAGCCTAGTGGTCAAGAGCATTAAGCCAGTAAACAAAGGTTGCTGGTTATAATCCATTTCATTCTTTCCCTGTGCACGACAGTTAATCCTAATGGTTCCCAGGTCGTTCTTGTAAATAAGAATCTGTTGTTACCACGATTAACTGGTACAAAAAACGGACTTCAGAATAGTTCACTTTCTTTTTAAAGCTCATGATGTTTTAATGACTCAAAAGATTTGTTGTGGCTTTTCATTCTGAATGTAAATGGTAATTCATGGCATTGTGTTCTGTTTCAGCAGAAATTGCACTGGTTAACAAAATGGCAGACAGTGCGTCATTGCTGATGGTTCTTTTCCTTTGCCTCTGTGGTAAATGTGATTAACATTCACACCTATATTAACATCTCCATCTGAATATGCGTGTGCTCATGCATGCATGCCTGCTGCATGTGTGCTCCATGTGGGTGGGTTATCCCACACAGGAAAGTAAGACCACAGAACAGTTGGTTTGAACTGAAACTAAAACGCAGCCTCAATTGCTTTTCTACAGTATCTCACAAAATTGAGTACACCCCTCACATTTTTGCAAATATTTGATGATATCTTTTCATGTGACAACACTGAGGAAATGAAACTTTGCTACAATGTATAGTAGTGAGTGTACAGCTTGTATAACAGTGTAAATTTGCTGTCCCCTCAAAATAACTCAACACAGCCATTAATGTCTAAACCGCTGGCAACAAAAGTGAGTACACCCCTAAGTGAAAATGTCCAAATTGGGCCCAATTTGCCATTTTCCCTCCCCGGTGTCATGTGACTCGTTAGTGTTACAAGGTCTCAGGTGTGAATGGGGAGCAGGTGTGTTAAATTTGGTGTTATCGCTCTAACACTCCCTCATACTGGTCACTGGAAGTTCAACATGGCACGTCATGGCAAAGAACTCTCTGAGGATCTGAAAAAAAGAATTGTTGCTCTACATAAATATGGCCTAGGCTATAAGAAGATTGCCAAGACCCTGAAACTGAGCAGCAGCACGGTGGCTAAGACCATACAGCGGTTTATCAGGTCAGGTTCCACTCAGAACAGGCCTCGCCATGGTCGACCAAAGACGTTGAGGGCACGTGCTCAGCGTCTTATCCAGAGGTAGTCTTTGGGAAATAGACATATGAGTGTTGCCAGCATTGCTGCAGAGGTTGAAGGGATGGGGGGTCAGCCTGTCAGTGCTCAGACCATACGCCGCACATTGCATCAAATTGGTCTGCATGGCTGTCGTCCCAGAAGGAAGCCTCTTCTAAAGATGATGCACAAGAAAGCCCGCAAACACTTTGCTGAAGACAAGCAGACTAAGGACATGGATTACTGGAACCATGTCCTGTGGTCTGATGAGACCGTGTCAAGCGTGTGTGGCGGCAACCAAGTGAGGAGTACAAAGACAGATGTGTCTTGCCTACAGTCAAGCATGGTGGTGGGAGTGTCATGGTCTGGGGCTGCATGAGTGCTGCCGACACTGTTGGAGCTACAGTTTATTGAGGGAACCATGAATGCCAACATGTACTGTGACATACTGAAGCATACTGAGCATGATCCCCTCCCTTCGGAGACTGGGCCGCAGGGCAGTATTCCAACATGATAACGACCCCAAACACACCTCCAAGACGACCACTGCCTTGCTAAAGAAGCTGAGGGTAAAGGTGATGGACTGGCCAAGCATGTCTCCAGACCTAAACCCTATTGAGCATCTGTGCGGCATCCTCAAATGGAAGGTGGAGGAGCGCAAGGTCTCTAACATTCACCAGTTCCGTGATGTCGTCAAGGAGGAGTGGAAGAGGACTCCAGTGGCAACCTGTGAAGCTCTGGTGAACTCCATGCCCAAGAGGGTTAAGGCAGTGCTGGAAAATGATGGTGGCCACACAAAATATTGACACTTTGGGCCCAATTTGGACATTTTCACTTGGGGGTGTACTCACTTTTGTTGCCAGCGGTTTAGACATTAATGGCTGTGTGTTGTGTTATTTTGAGGGGACAGCAAATTTACACTGTTATACAAGCTGTACACTCACTACTTTACATTTTAGCAAAGTGTCATTTCTTCAGTGTTGTCACATGAAAAGATATTATCAAATATTTACAAAAATGTAAGGGGTGTACTCACTTTTGTGAGATACTGTATATCAAGACATCTCACCTTCAGAAATTGTACTAAAATTCATTGTTTTACTGATATTATAGCATAAGCATTACATTGATTACAATTTCAATTTTTTCTCCGCAAGAAAATGTTGTGACTGCAACAGATACAGGTATGTATGACCATATAGTTTTAAAATTTCCTAATCTTTTTTTGATATTCTGTTAAATGATATCCAAATAATGTTAAATTATTAACTTACTATACCTGGCAAACAATTTCTCCAAGGTGAATATTTTCAGAATGCCCTGTTTCTGGAAACACTGGTCACTAACTATAAGCTTAACAAGTCTTAGGGACATGAGATTTTTCAGACGCTGGGTAGCAATACAGTAATGCTCATTATCACTTTCAACCAAAAGAAACCTCACCTGTCCTCATCTATTTTCTCTTAATTATTCACAATTCTCTACAAGATGACGTGTCCTGCTACAGAATCAAGCCTGGCACCATGGCTAGCGTAATCATTGCGGATGTGATCCTAACCATTGGTATTGTCATTGTGACGTACCACTGTGCCAGCCGACGCAGACTTCGAAAAGAGAGGGGTAAAGTGCCATGCAGGGTTTTTTATTAACAGAGCATTTCCTCTCTGCTTTCAATGGAGTAAGAGACACTGCCCTTTGTGAAATTTGAAGCAGATGCTTGAAAGTTTAGCTTCCACCTTCACATGTCATAGTTACAGCTAGCTTTGACTACATCTACGGAATTGTTTACTTACTAGTCATTGGATATTCACTTGCCAACTATGGAGGACCAAACTTGACAAAATTAGAAATCAATGAATAAATAAATGTATCAATAAATATATTTATACATAAAATATAATAATAAATGTATTAATCAATATTATTTCCCTATTCATTTAATTCCTTGATCATTAATTTCTATATTTTTCTATTTCTATATTCATTTACATATTCAAACATTTCTGTATATATTTACTTCTGTATTTATTTATTTACATATTCTTTTATTTCTGTATTTATTTATTTCCGTATTCTTTTCTTTTTGTATTTATTTGTTTCTGTATTTCCTTGTCCTTAAGCTAATGAGAGGGCAGGACTTTAACAGTCAGATGTAGCAATTAAGCCAAGAGCGGCAGATAGAATCAGACTGTGAAGACGGTGAGTGCAGTTTTAGATCTTTGGAGCATGCCCATGTTGCCAACCACAATTCCTAGTTTAAGCCCATGCATCGTTTGTGCATAGATGACATGAGTCATGAGTTTTCGGAAAATGTCGTTTTCGCCAAGTGAATAGGCTACGAGAATGGCACGTGTTTGCGGGTCTGTCCCAGGAGTCCTGGCATTGAAATGGGTTAATTTCAGTGTCGGTTTATAGGACTAGACACATAATTAAAGTGATCGTATTTTCCCAAAACTCCTCTCAGTTTGGACCTATGCACTGGCATTGAAATCAACTCGTTATACCCATCAGAAACACTGTGAGATACCCTGAAAAATGCACCGTTTTTGTAGCCTATTCACTTGGAAAAAAGGACCTCGTCATTTTCCAGAATCTCCTCTCAGTTTTTCTATAGACTAACTGGCATACATTTGCACTGGTGAAAGTAGTACTTTGACCAGTGTACATTGATATCTGGGATTTTTGTAAATTAATAATTTAATTCTAAATACTATATAATATCTGCATCAGATAGTATAAGATTTCATCCAGTAAAGTTGTTAATCATGAATGTGAATGACTTCATCTTTTTCTATACATGATAAGACATCCAGTTATAAATCTCAGTGCAATGTGTGGGTGATCATTTTTAAACTAGATGGCTGTCTGTTTGCCCTTGCAAACATAATACCTTTTTATTAGACTTAGCTCGTCTTAGGCTGAGATGACATTGGCAGACATTTCACACTAATTATGCTATTACTTTTGACATCAAGCTAAATAATTTAGCTATCAGTTTAAAGATCTGGCTAAATGCAATCTAACATAACTAAGCTGCGGAAGTATAGACTACTTTACAACATTTGAAATCACTTTCAAAAGACAGTTAAGCCCAATGCGGTTATATATTATCTGTGGATACCAACAGTATCCACAGATAAGATGACATAACTGCAATGTTCTGTTAGATTTATGTGTATACACTTAACAACTCAACATCAACACAATTGAAACAGCCTACATAACCCCTCCATCCCGATTAAAAGTTATGAATAATTGCATTATTAACTGCTGGCTATGATATCACGCGGACTGACTCAAGAGTACTGTACACCAGGCAGCGTTTACCCATGAACAGTAACTTTTGTTTTACATTGCAGCTGTAATGTGTTTAATGTGTTTTTTTCTCTTTGTTGGCAAATTAATTACACTCAAAATACTAGTGTATAGAGGTGGAGAGAATCTGTAACCATAACTGTACAATTAAAAAAAAATAAAAGCATACAAAAAGAACAATTACACTTACTAGATATTGAAAAGGCAACCAGATGAACTGATAAACAAAAGATCCACAAGGCCTAACACTGAGAGGAGGTTTTGGAAAAAACAAAACATTTTTGCCTAGTGAATAGGCTATGAAAAGGCTTTAATTCAAATGCTAGTGTATAGGTACAGACTTGTAGTTTAAGCACATGCATCGTTTGTCCATGAATGAGCTATGGAAAAACTGAGAGGAGTTTTGGGAAAAATACAACGTCCTTTTTTCCATGTGAATAGTCTATAAAAACGGTGTGTCTTTGCGGAAATGTATGCCAGTTAGCTTATAGAAAAATTGAGAGGAGTTTCTGGAAAAAAGTCCTTTCCTCCAATTGAATAGGCTACAAAAATGGTGCATTTTTGCGTGTCTCTCATGGGGGTTCAGATGGGGATAATGAGTTGATTTCAATGCCAATGTATAGGTCCAAACCAAGAGGTGTTTTGGGAAAATACGATCGCTTAAATTACGAGTCTGGTTCTGTAAACTGGTACTGAAATCAACCAATTTCAATGCCAGGACTCCTGGGACAAACACACAAAGACATGCCATTCTCGTAGCCTATTCACTTGGTGAAAACGTTGTGTTTTTCCGAAAACTCACCGGTTTTTCGGTACCTTATTCATGTCACCTATGCATAAACGATGCATTGCTTAAACTAGGAATAGTGATTGGCAACATGGAGACGCACCAAGGATCTAAAACAGCACTCACCGTCTTCCCAGTCTGATTCTATCTGCCGCTCTGGGCTTGATTTCTACATCTGACTGTTAAAGTCCCGCCCCCTCATTAGCTTAAAGACAAGGATATACATAAATAAATAAATACAGAAATATAAGAATATGGAAATAAATAAATACAGCAATAAAAGAATACAGAAATTAATACAAAAATTAATATATACAGAAATATAAGATTATGGATACATTTAATACATTTATTATTGTATTTTTATGTATAAATATTTGTATTTATTTATTCATTTATTTCTAATTTTGGCAGGTTTGGTCCTCCAAGCCAACACCTGTAGTTGCGCATTGTTTCATAGGCTCAGACAAAAGAAAAATATGAATAAACTCATGCAGGCTCAGCAAATACATGTTTCACGCTGACCAAGAGCTGTGGATAATCCCTATTGACTCATTCACCATTCAGGAATTTGAAAGTGTACCTGACTATCAACAAAGTTGGTAAAAAGGTGTTTCCCGAGGTACTACCACTACGATAAAAAAAATAGTTCAATTATAGTTCCATTATGTCATCTGCTCTCACCAAATTGATATTACACTATAAACAAAATCTTGAGTGCAGATGACATCATGGTACTTCTGGTTGAGAAGTAGTGGGAGTAACTGGGAAAAAAAATATTTTTAACTTTGTTGATAGCAACACATTCAAGCCTCTGCATGGTATGTACCGTCCTTAAAGATTATACACATGCATTTATTGAAGATTTTAAAAATAATGTGAAGCCTGTATGAGTTTTGTAATATTCATCTTTGAGCCTATGGGACAATGTGCAACAACGGGCGTGAATTTCCAATGACTAGTAAGGAGACAATTATACAGCTGCAGTCTAAGTTAAGTTCCAGCATCCTTGCCATGTTTTTATTGCTTCCCTTTTATTCTCATTCTAGAATTACAAGTAACTCTATGAACAGCTCTATACTAACGATCTTCACCTGATTTACGCATTCTTCCATTTAACTTTATTTGAATGTTTTGCACTTTTCTCTTTATGTATATTCTGACCTTGAACCTTGATGAGGTGACGTTTGAGAGATGAATTTTAATCACAGCAAAATAAGGCTTATAAAATAACATTCCCACAGTGATGTTTATGAAATATAGTGCCTTTATGCAGAATTTATATTGAGATTCAAGACAAATGGCTAGATATTAGCATCTGATGATGCAAAGTTTTACACATCAACAGTCGTGCCAAATGTAACCAATGTTTTAATTTTACAACGAGACATTCTCTATTTCCTCTTTCTATTGTTTAAATATTATCCAGTATCAGAATTGACCAGTAGGCATAGGATAACTAAATTAATTAAAACAGTAATTTGTTTCCTCTCTATACGCTGTCACAACTGTGAGGCTGTCATAATTGTGGTGTCATTATTTGGGCAATAAAAAAGAATATTGTTGCCTACACATTTCTGCTTATTATAATTCTATGCATACTAATATTCCACCATTACCATTGGTTGAAGGGCTGAACATTTCATTTTCATAGTATATCAAAGTTGTTTTTTGTGTAAATAAAAGCTCTTTAAACTGTTTTTACTTGTATTACAATTCATAAATATATTCCTAACCCTACATAATATACTAGGTCAGAATATTTAGAAATATAGAAATTGGTGCAGAAAAATATATAAATATGCATTAATTTATATTCCTATGTTGAATGGAAATTTGGAACTTTTCTCTCCATTTATTCTAGTGAATCTGTCACAAAATGTCAATTAAAAGTACACCAGATATAAAGCAATGGCTTAGGATAAATGTACTTAACTGGAAAATCTGTTAAATACATTTAACTAGAAAATCTGTCAGCCAGAAATTGGAAGGGTTTTCAGTGTTTGAATTAGATATATCACTGAGTGCAAGATAGCCACATATGCGTAATGTATGTCTAAATATCAACTACTGAGAAATTTGTAGGAAAGGTGTGCACTGGAAAGGCGTATGTTTCTAGGTTACAATTGGGCCCAAAGCTGCTTATAAAGCACTCAAAAAATAATCAAATTGTCTTTCTCTCTTGCTCTCTCTAGCTGATAAAGTCTACATGAACGTCAGGGCTAACTGCAAAACCTGAGATGCCTCAGCAAGCACCACATTATATATAATATATTACATTTGTGTTTTTTTATATGCACTCTTGTTTTACCTTGTCTTTCAATAAAGGTTGTAATTTTGAATTGTCTCATTGAATATCTGATGTTCACTGCCACCTCCTGATAAAACCTCAAAGCTACAGCTCCAAGTTTACACTGAATGTTTTATATCTAACAAGATTTTTTTTCAAATGGAAGGAAGATGCACAGAACTTTGTGTTGAATCAGTTAGTAAAGAGATGTGCAGGAGCCCCTCGGACACGACAAGCCTATGAATGTAACATTTTAGATTACTATCTATGTATTGTTTAAATGTATATCTGTTCTTTTTATACTGGCCAAGTAAATACGCTCCACACACTATGCCTTTTACTCAGCCAGATCTGTATCTTTGAACCATCTGTCTGATCAACATCCTGTCTACTGATGGCTCTAAATGTCCCTGTTTAATAATGGATTGAAAAGAGGAGAGACGTTAATCCATCATGTACAAAAAGCAGTAGGAACATCTTTCGGTTTAGATAAATATAGATTTGAGAAGCTGCAGTAGACCATGGGTGAATGAGTGTACACATAATATCCCTAAATCCCTCTTCCTAAAATAACTAACATTTTGTTGCCTTTTGACCAGTAATTTTTACATTCCCAGACAACCAACCAAAAGTACTGTCACTCAAACAGAAAGGGAACAAACAAAGAAGGCTCTGATGACCAAAATGGGGTTGTAAAATGGGTTGTGAAGGGTGCTGGCCAAGCCAGTCGAGTAGGGTCTTATTCACCAAGGAAGTCCACTTGATTTTCCATACAGCAATATAAAAGATAATCCACAAAAATGTGGAGCCTTTTCAATCAGAATAATGTAAAAAAATACAGAGAAGTGTGTCTTATTATTTCTATAACATTCCAATTTGCATGTACCGAGAGACAAAATGAAATAGGGTTGTGGACTATAAACGAGGCATATACACTGATGAGCCAAAACCTTATGACCACACACAGGTGAAGCAAATGATGTTGATCATCTCCTAACAACGGCACATGTCAGGGTCTGGGTAGATTAGATGGTAAGTGAACAATCAGTTCTCATAATCAACGTGTTGGATGCATGACAAATGGGCAGGAGTAAAGACCTGAATGACATTGACAAGGGCCAAATTGTTATAGCCAGATGGCTGGGTCAGAGTTCTCTGAAATGGCAAGACTTGTGGGGGGCTCCCAGTCAGCAGTGGTGAGTACCTAACGACAGTGGTCCAAGGAGGGACAAACCACAAACGGGAAACAGGGTGTTGGAAGCCCAAGGCTGGTCGATGTGCGAGGGCAACGAAGGCTATCCATTCGGGTCTGAACCGAGAGAAGGTTTTCTGTGGCACAAGCTACAGAAAATGTTAATGATGGTTACGGGAGGAATGTGTCACAACACATAGTGCATCGCACCCTGCTGAATATGGGGCTGCGCAGCCGCAGACCACAGGTGAAAACTGAAAATGACCATACTTGTGATGTTGCCTATCCAACCTGACAGATCTGCATAGAAGAATGGTAAAACTCCCCAAATACAAGTGCGCCATACATGTCATATCCAAGAACATTCAAGGCTATAGTCACTGACAAATGGGAGTGGTCTGAATTGTTTTGTAAATGTGATATTTATGTTGTTGCTTTTTAATAAATTTGCCAAAAAATGTAAATTGTTTTTGCTTTGACATTATCAGGTACTATGTGTAGGTTGAAGAAAAACATGATTTAATCCATTTTAGAATATGGCTGTACTGTACCAAAATGTGGAAAATGTGAAAGGCTCTGAATGCTTCTTTAATGCACTGGAGTTCGATCACACCAGAGAATCATATTCCTAATGCTCTCAACGGTCCTTCAGGCAGCATGTCAAATGCCTTTTACTCTAGGTTGGCTTCCGTCTAGCCACTCTGCCTTAACGGCCTGATTGATAGAGTACTGCAAAGATCGTTTTCTTTTTGGCAGGTACTCCCATCTGCAAAAAAAACCTCTAATGCTCTTTAACAGTGGCCATTGGGTTCTTGGTCTCCTCCCTGACCAAGGCTTGTCTTGCCCGATTAAATAAGTTGGTCTGATGGCCAGCTCTAGGAGATCTTCATTGATCCAAATGTCTTCCATTTCACAATGGAGACCAGAGTGCCCATGATGACCCGTGTCCACCGTCAGAAGCACCTAAAATAGGCATGCTAGCTTCGGAACTGGACCATGGAGCAGTGAAAGAATATCCCATTTTCTTTTACATCACGTGGACAGCCTGGTACGTGTGCGCTGTTACCTGGGGAAGTGATGGCACCAGGATGCACTGTGGGAAGAAACATGGCGGTGGAAGGAGTGTGATGCTCTGGGCAATGTTCTGCTGGGAAACCCTGGGTCCAGTCATTAATGTGGATGTCAGTTTGACACGTCGCTGCATCGCTGCAGACCAGGTACACCCCTTCATGTCAATGGTATTCCCTGATGGCAGTGGCCTCTATCAGCAGAATAATGCACCCTGCCATACTATACACTTTGTTCGGGAATGGTTTGAGGTACGTGATGAAGAAATCAAGGTGTTGCTCTGGACTCCAAATTCCCAAGATCTCAATCCGAGTTAGCATCTGTGGGTTGTGCTGGACCAAGAAGTCCTATCCATGGTGGCTCCACCAAACACCTGTCTATAAGGTCCCACACTTCACAGTGCATGTCAGAGCAAAAAAACAAGCTGTTAAGGCCAAGGAACTCCCCATAGACCTATAAAATGTCGAAGCATAAATTTGGGCTTATTCAAAAGTTATAAAAAAATGCTAACGCTTTGAAAGTTCCCAGGTGCACAATGGGCTCCATTGTGAAATGGAAGACATTTGGATCAATCAAGACTTCCTAGGGCTGGCCATCAGACCAACTTATTTAATCAGGCAAGACAAGCCTTAGTCATGTATGGCACACTTGTATTTGGGGAGTTTTACCATTCTTCTATGCAGATCTGTCAGGTTGGATAGGGAACATCACAAGTATAGTTATTTTCAGTTCTCACCTGAGATGTTTGACTGTGTTGACAGGGATGTAGTTTCAGATTAACTTATGGTTAAAACAACATGGCCTGATTAGTGCTGCTCTCAGGTGTTGGTAACCACAGCTTACAGAAAACCACATATTAGAAGGGCAAACACTGAAGGGAAGTTGAGAGGAAATGGTTTAGGTTTAGACACCACGGTAACAAACAACCACTTCGTCTGAAACCGATAATGGACCTGACATGCCTCGTTGACAATTTGCAGAGCAGGACAACATATGGCTAGATTTTCACAGGCAGTCCATGTCCGGTCTTTTTGTATCAGCTATTTTTCTGAGATGATCTGATTGGCCAATTGATAACAATAAATTATAATTATTGGCCATCTAAATGCAAGAACAGTGTGAACAAATACATTTATATTATGTGTCTGTATTTACACAGGAAGCCCAATTCTAATATTTTTTTACTAATTGGTCTTTTGACTAATCACTTTATTAATTTATTTCAGTGTTGATGTCTGATGCTACATCTTTATATTTATGTGAAATGTGTTTCTCTCTTTGTTTCATTTGTTTATTCTTTGATTTACTGATGAAATCTAAAAGGAGAAGCGTACACACTGTGTTCAGTTAAATGCAGTGGAGTGCACGTTGAGGCTCCTCATGTTCATCGGCTAGGTGATTTCCTGAACTGGTGAATCTAACGACTTAAGACCAAAACCTCACACTGGCTTCTCTAGTATTGGCCTGACCAACTGCACAATAGAGTGAAGGTTTTCATGTTCATATGTTGTTTCATAAGAAATGTGTTAAGACACGCCTGTCACACTGGTTACCAGAAATGGCAGACTACATACTACACAGTACTATACTCTATAGACTACATTATATAATTAAGTTATTTTGGTAAACAAAACAGTACAGTAACATTGAATGTTTAAAGTGACAAAAAATCATTGATTTATTTTTGGATGGTGAAAACATGTTGCCAATGACAGTGGCTTTTGTTCTTAAAGCAGATGTTCTCAAACTGTTTAAGCTGACTTGTGTAGAGACGCACAGAACAACACTCACATGGACATGACATCACAGTGGCAGAAACAAAACTGACTTCCCCTTCAGTCTACTTCTCCATTACTCTCACAGATACACTCACAGTATGCAAATACTTCACCAGAAGGTTTTAGACAATCGTGTCCATTTTTTAGGATCGATCTCTGAACCATTTGTTACAGATTTCCTTGGACAAAGACCCAGGGACCAAGAACTTAAGACCTATCCTCCCATCTTTGCAGTAGGAGCAAGCTGAAGATGAGCAAGGCTATATGTATTGTGTCTCACCGTACAGGAATGTTTGGTATGAGAATCTCTAATTCTTTGGAATAGTTGAAGAAATAGCAGCATACAGTGAAGGAATAGCCTACTACTATATTTTAATTTAAATTTTTTCTTCATATTTCTAGGTACTGAAACCAGTTTCGGAAATGAATATTACTAACAGAGATTCACTTTGTGTAATTGTTCAGTTAATTTATTGTTTGGAGTGTTTTTCTTAGTACTTAGTGTACTGGATGTCTGTAAACAAAGTTTTTAACTATCTGTTTTGTTTTTGGTATTAAGAGTTGTACAAATGTCTCACATGCATACCAAAAAGCCATAAAATTATATATATATATATATACATAGCTCCGGAAAATATTTAGAGACCACTGCACCTTTTTCTTTCCATTCCAAAAAAGTCGATAAGGAAGGTTTTGAGTGAGGAACAGAAGGGTTTAAATTAAGAGACCACTGCAAATTGAACACTTCTGTTCCTCACTCAAAACTTTCCTTTTCAACTTTTTTGGAAAGGAAAGAAAAAGGTGCAGTGGTCTCTTAATTTTTTCCGGAGCTGTATATATAATATACCTTTGCAAAATTGGTCAAAAATATAATTATACCTTTAGGTCAGTATTGATGATTTCTATAATACAGTAAAACTGATCACTCAAACCCTTAAGATCAACCGGAGTATGTAATGCTTCACAGTTCACATGCCGGTTCAAAAATATTTTATCAGCAGTGACAACAGTAAGTCCAAACATTTTTGCATGTAACTCCAGTGGGAATCAAACAAACAACATCTTGTATTTTCAATTATTTGCTGTTGCATCAAATTGTATTTTGGTCATTAAACAGGGTGTGGTCGTGTATGTGTGTAGTCGTCTGTGTGTAAGTTGGTGTGTGTACATTAAGTGGATTTTGAAGAAAGTTGGCCAAAATTTTGTTACGTTTTTTCCAGGATTTTCTCCTGGTATAGGGGTCATTCAAGCTATATTGTACTGTAAATGTACTGTATTGCATACCGAGGACAACATTGTTAACTTTTGTATGAGAAGTAACAATCCCTGTGCTGATTGCTTGACTCTTCATTCAAAAATTTTTTTCAGATCCTGCTGAAATAGAACAAGGTACAGTTCTTGGAGGTTTTCATATCATCAGAAAGTAATACAATTTGATAAGCTATTGTCGAGACAATATTCTGTAAAGCATGTCCCTCCAAAATGTTTTGATGTGCCTCATCTCTCTCTTTCACTCTCTTGCACTCCTGTCTTTTCCTTCTCTTAAGATTGTGGCCACTGCTACCAGATAGATATTGGCGCAGTAGTGGGTGTCATTGCCTGTGACATCATCCTGACGCTCCTCATTGCTCTCACCGTGTTCTGCTTTGTTGCCTTCCAGAAGAAGAGGAGTCGACAGGAATCCAGACAGGAGGGTGAGAAAGTGTGTGTTTGTGTGTTTCCCATGTACGACTGAGAACATATTCTCATTTACAGCATCAAGCTGGGAGCAATTAGGTTTCACTATGTCGCTCAGGGACAGAATGACAATTTTTCACCTTGCCGGATCGGGGATTCACTTCGGCAACCAGTTGTTACTGGTCCGATTCTATGACCACTAGGCTACCCTCCCTTCCCACATGCATGCATCTGCCTTTTTGCTACTTGTTACTGTGGCATATATTTAGGTGTTAAAATCTCTACCCATCCTCAAACACTGATTTACTAATGTTACCTCCCTCAGGCCAAGGGTTACCTGAGCCAGCAGTCAGGTCCGCATAGGCTGAATTGAATGAAAAAGGAATACACATCAATTAGAATTGTGGCCCTGAAGTTCTAGTTGACTCTGAACATGTTTCCTTAACTTCAGTCTGTAGGCTCCCTCAGCCATTCCATTGATTAGCGCCCTCTACAGTGCAGATACAAAACACACATTTTGTACATTATATTGACTGCAATTTGATTTCCAGGCCCATTAAAATAAATAAAAATGAAAGGGGGATAATTTTTCAACCCTCTACACTATATTTGCTCAGGTAAAGGGAAAACACTCACAGCATCCAAGAGGAAGACAATCGAAATCACAGAGTCTCCCTACCAGGTAAAGAGACATAACCTCTAGCAGAGCACACTGTAGGTTTCAAAGCATAGAGAACATATATTAATATGATAATAAAAAGTGTGGTGTGATTCTCCCTTGACTTTATTATTTCTTGTTGAATTGTTTTGAAATATAATACTTATTTGGCCTTTACTAGGAGCTGCATGGAGTTCAGTCAGACGTGTACAGTGATCTCCAACAGTTTCGGAAATGAGAATGCTTTTGGGTAATTGGACTTATTTCTGTACTGAACTGCATGTATCTGGCTGATGCTTAAATCTGAGAAGAACTGAGATGTGCATTCATTCTCCTCCCCTTACTGATATTTTTAAGTTGTGTGGGTCTGTTTTTAATAAATGTACAGTACAGGGATACTGTATACAGCGAGGGAAAAAATTATTTGATCCCCTGCTGATTTTGTACATTTGCCCACTGACAAAGAAATGGTCAGTCTATAATTTTAATGGTAGATTTATTTGAACAGTGAGAGACAGAAGAACAACAAAAAAATCCAGAAAAACGCATGTCAAAAATGTTATAAATTGATTTGCATTTTAATGAGTGAAATAAGTATTTGATCCCCTCTCAATCAGAAAGATTTCTGGCTCCCAGGTGTCTTTTACATAGGTAACAGGCTGAGATTAGGAGCACACTCTTAAAGGGAGTGCTCCTAATCACAGCTTGTTACCTGTATAAAAGACACCTGTCCACAGAATCAGTCAATCAGATTCCAAACTCTCCACCATGGCCAAGACCAAAGAGTTGTCCAAGGATGTCAGGGACAAGATTGTAGACCTACACAAGGCTGGAATGGGCTACAAGACCATCGCCAAGCAGTTTGGTGAGAAGGTGACAACAATTGGTGTGATTATTCGCAAATGAAAGAAACACAAAAGAACTGTCAATCTCCCTCGTTCTGGGGCTCCATGCAAGATCTCACCTCATGGAGTTGCAATGATCATGTGAACGGTGAGGAATCAGCCCAGAACTACACGGGAGGATCTTGTCAATGATCTCAAGGCAGCTGGGACCATAGTCACCAAGAAAACAATTGGTAACACACTACGCCATGAAGTACTGAAATCCTGCAGTGCCCGCAAGGTCCTCCTGCTCAAGAAAGCACATGTACAGGCAAATCTGAAGTTTGCCAATGAACATCTGAATGATTCAGAGGAGAACTGGGTGAAAGTGTTGTGGTCAGATGAGACCAAAATCGAGCTCTTTGGCATCAACTCAACTCGCCGTGTTTGGAGGAGGAGGAAAGCTGCCTATGACCCCAAGAACACCAGTGAAATAAGTATTCTACCCCTCTGCAAAACATGACTTTGTACTTGGGCAAAACTCTTGTTGACAATCACAGAGGTCAGATGTTTCTTGTAGTTGGCCACCAGGTTTGCACACATCTCAGGAGGGATTTTCTCCCACTCCTCTTTGCAGATCTTCTCCAAGTCATTAAGGTTTCAAGGCTGACGTTTGGCAACTCAAACCTTCAGCTTCCTCCACAGATTTTCTATGGGATTAAGGTCTGGAGACTGGCTAGGCCACTCCAGGACATTAATGTGCTTCTTCTTGAGCCACTCCTTTGTTGCCTTGGCCGTGAGTTTTGGGTCATGCTGGAATACCCATCCACGACCCATTTTCAATGCCCTGGCTGAGGGAAGGAAGTTCTCACCCAAGATTTGGCGGGACATGGCCCCATCCATCGTCCCTTTGATGCGGTGAAGTTGTCCTGTCCCCTTAGCAGAAAATCAACCCCAAAGCATAATGTTTCCACCTCCATGTTTGACGGTGGGGATGGTGTTCTTGGGGTCATTGGCAGCATTCCTCCTCCTCCAAACACGGCGAGTTGAGTTGATGCCAAAGAGCTCGATTTTGGTCTCATCTGACCACAACACTTTCACCCAGTTCTCCTCTGAATCATTCAGATGTTCATTGGCAAACTTCCGACGGGAGTTTGACAAGATCCTCCCGTGTAGTGATTCCTCACCGTTCACATGATCATTGCAACTCCATGAGGTGAGATCTTGCATGGAGCCCCAGACCGAGGGAGATTGACAGTTCTTTTGTGTTTCTTCCATTTGCGAATAATCGCACCAACTGTTGTCACCTTCTCACCAAGCTGCTTGGCGATGGTCTTGTAGCCCATTCCAGCCTTGTGTAGGTCTACAATCTTGTCCCTGACATCCTTGGGCAGCTCTTTGGTCTTGGCCATGGTGGAGAGTTTGGAATCTGATTGATTGATTCTGTGGACAGGTGTCTTTTATACAGGTAACAATCTGAGATTAGGAGCACTCCCTTTAAGAGTGTGCTCGTAATCTCAGCTCGTTACCTGTATAAAAGACACCTGGGAGCCAGAAATCTTTGTGATTGAGAGGGGATCAAATACTTATTTCACTCATTAAAATGCAAATCAATTTATAACATTTTTGACATGCGTTTTTCTGGATTTTTTTGTTGTTATTCTGTCTCTCACTGTTCAAATAAACCTACCATTAAAATTATAGACTGATCATTTCTTTGTCAGTGGGCAAACGTACAAAATCAGCAGGGGATCAAATATTTTTTTCCCTCACTGTACTTGCAAAAGTATCGCCTTACTGATATATTTTATCTAATCTTTTAATTTGAATGTGTTGCTGTTTTTTAGCACACTAGTGCCGTTTTCACAATTATGTGATGAATTTTCTAAACTCAAAGTCTGCATGGAGATTAGTCAGACGTGTTTACAGTCATCATGTTT
The DNA here is from genome assembly GCA_016801175.1 of Esox masquinongy. Classification (NCBI taxonomy): domain Eukaryota; kingdom Metazoa; phylum Chordata; class Actinopteri; order Esociformes; family Esocidae; genus Esox; species Esox masquinongy. The sequence continues at coordinate 69,488 of JACXGI010000065.1, read as the reverse complement.
GTTTTCTAAACTAAGTTTTTATGTTGTTGTTTTAGTTATATTTCATGTTGCTGTTGTCTTATGTATATTTACTTATAAAAGTATTTCCTTATTGATATATTTGATCTAATCTGTATATTTAACATGTTTAATATATTTGTATATTTAGCATTTTTGTGCCATTTTCACAAGCATTTCGTGAATTTTCTAAACTCAAGGTCAGACTTGTTATACAGCCAAACATAGATTCAAACCTCACACATGCATGTTAATGTTTTCAGACCTTACAAGCACACCTCTAACCACGCGTACGTGCAGCACCTTGTAGAAAAGTCAAACTGCACTTAACACTTAGGCTACCAATAGTTTTCTCAGGGTGTTATCAAATTCATAAACATGAAACCATTTAAGCCTATATGAATAATTAAGTAAACTATAAAGAGAATGGAATGTAAGGTTGGAGGCAATTTAGTTAAACCAGTTAAATAATATAAAAGGGAACACAGACATTGTAGCATGTCCAAAATGTCAAATCTTGCATTGCTGGAGGATCTGACACAAGCCACATTATTAAGCAGGGAGCGTGTTTTCAATGAGCGCGCAGATTTTTTGCTGGGCCAACTTCTGAACGCACCGGACCAGCTCAAACGGCTGCGCTGCCTTCCCGAAATGCTTTGCGCAACCGTCAACAATGCCTTGACGCTATTAGGCCATAAGGTGAACTAGGAAAAAGTGGCTAGAAAGTGATTTTCGTTCCCACACCTGGGCACTACTTTTGAAATTAATTTCTGATTAGGCAACACTCTTATGGACTTCATGTTAAAAGTTCTCCGCAAAATATCCTGCAGTTTTTTTGTCATGATCCATATATGTACATAATTGTGAATTTAAAAAAAAAGCCGAAAGACTTACGCTGCTGGTTTGTTGTGACTATTTATATTCATTTTAGCAACACAATATCTCTCAAAATGACATTTATATCTAAACATGCCTAAACATTAGAGACAGGTATTGGTACATTAGTATACTCAAGTGTGAATGCAGACCATGAAATATGGCAAATTTGTAGAAAATACACTTCAAGTTCATGGATTGGCACCAAGCAAAATTAAACATACACATAGTAAATTTAGCAAAACTGTAATGTTTTACTCATCAACATTTTCAGTAGGTACTGTGTAAGCACAGGAAAAAAAATGCAGCATACTTTGGCCCAAGTAGGCAGAAATTGAGTGAAAACCCAGCGTCTTCGGGAACATTCTGCACCTCTATTTCTAGACAGTGTTTGTTTGTTTCTGCTATTCTCTGATTCACACCCTGCAAGCCAAGCCACCGTTTGACGCTGTTTCTGAATGTATCCCACCGTGTGCGTGTAAAATCCTTTCTTCTTTCTTTATGGACGTGAGATGCATATAGCATTGTTTATAATCATTTTTACGGACTTTTGAAGGAGTTCTGGCCGTATTTTCATCTTCTTCGCTACTCAATATTGACAACAAGGGCGCAGACATCTTGGACTGTCGTTCCAAAAAAGCGGCCACCCTATTGGTCTAGCGGGACGCACGTGACGATTAGACCCCGTAGCCTCACCACTCATGATTAAAATGTGATTACGCGAGGAAGGAACTATTGCCGATTTTAAACACTAATAAAAAATTAGAATCAGAATCAGCTTTATTCGCCAGGTATGTGTACACATACGAGGAATTTGACTCTGGATTATACAGGCTCATGATGTGCTTACTCATAAAAAACGTAAACCAAGGACACTCAACAAGAGTCACCGACTGCAATATACTGTGCACATGAATACACATAATAAACCAAAACAATAACATAGTAAGACTGATGAGACAAGAGTGCAATGAGCAGGGTATAAAGGGTGCTGGAAATCAATATTTTTGTACAGGTATTATTATTTACATAATGATGGTGGATGTGATCTATATATATATATATAGTGTAATGGAGCAGAGTGCAAACGATGCTGGAATGAATAAATAAGTAATTTTTGTGCAAGTGGTGTAATGTACATGAGGTAGGTGGATATGATATATACAGTATATATAGAGTATGAACAGCACTGAATTACAGGATGACAAAAAATAAGTAGTAGACTGGTGGATGTTAGTGTCAGAGTTACTGGGTTGTTTTACAGGGATTGTGCCTGGCACTAAGTGTCTGAAGTTGACTGTTCATCAGAGTGATGGCCTGTGGGTAGAAACTGTTCCTGTGTCTGTTCGTTTTTGCTCTGTAGCGCCTACCAGAGGGGAGGGGCTGGAACAGGTTGTATCCAGGGTGTGATGGACTGCAGGATTCTACATGGAGAACTTTTATTTTCTCGCCCAAAACCAATACATATTTTTAATGCAATGAAAATAATTTAGTGCCCCATATATGGGAACGGGATTGAACAAAAAAACGGCTTCACCCATGGCCTATATTGACAGAAATTGAATTGTATCCGTCCGAGGCAGCGGGCGTGCAGGAATAGTGAGAAGCCCCTGACTGCAGTGTGCAATTCGGGGTGAGGCTCAATGTGGGCGGAGTCAAACGTTTGAATCCGCCCACTGTTTTCTTGTCCATCTGAGGTTTGACAGTCACACGCTGAATACAAACACACATGTTTGTGCAAGGAACACATTGAATACAAACGTATTTCATTTTTGAAGATCGTAAGAAATATTATATTAAGTGGTAACAACTAGAGTATGTGAGCGGAGTAAAGCTAATGGAAATCCCGCTCATCACTCTCTGAGCAAAGGTTACCCTCTGCTCCACCGCTCCATGTCTTTCCCATCGCTCTGCTCAAAACCGCTCTTCGCTTGCAGGAAAATTAATTGCCACTCCAAATTCGGTCCATTCATTTTTTGTTAAGTCACAATTTAAACTACATCCGTCAATTTTGTGATTATGTATGTCGAGTATTTGTTTTTTATGTATATATATACCAAGCCATACAGTATGTTAATGAAGGCTAGCTTGTTATTAACCACATGAAGGGATGGGGATAGGCTATAAGTAATCATCATATCAAATAGTCTACAGATTGATCTATATTTTAGCCAAATGTATACACTCAAACAAGTAGCACTATATTATCAGCTTACCATTAATTGTATACGACAACGAAATATTAAAGCATTTCCCATACACTATTGGCTGCTCAGAAAAATCAGATGCTCAGCATTTTTAAACAACATTTTTCCTACAGAATGTATAGATAAAATAGTACATTTACTTGCTTGGGATTCAATTAAATTTAAAGGAAAAACTCCGTATCAAATTGCAAATCACATTTTAAGCACACAGCGTTTAACTAGCGTATACATTGTGTATGTTGGCTGTAAAAACTAAAAGATAAAATTGGCTTGAAATTAAATAATAACGTTATGCTAAATGTCTGTCTATAGTAACTTGGAATTCCCATTTAGAAACACGAGTTTGGCCAGAGTCTGTGGCTTCAGGATCATGTTACGGTGATGCATTTCTTCCCATTGCTGTAGGCTACTTCTCAACCTCTCCTTTTGTGCCCAGTGAGGACCATTGCAAATGTGTAAAGTAGAGCCATCGCGTTTGTCTCTAAACTGGTTACGCACCAGATCATCCCTTAACAACCTCTCGGTTTTAAATCTTCAATCCAAGACAGCAGCTGGGACAAGATGCTCATCTTAAAAGTACCGCGTGTAATGAGTGGAAACATTCTCTTATAGCGTAGCTTTCCAATAATATTATAATTAACCGATAATACAACTACTATCACATTAAATTATGTATATACAGTATCTCACAAAAGTGAGTACACCCCTCACATTTTTGCAAATATTTGATTATATCTTTTCATGTGACAACACTGAAGAAATGACACTTTGCTACAATGTAAAGTAGTGAGTGTACAGCTTGTATAACAGTGTAAATTTGCTGTCCCCTCAAAATAACTCAACACACAGCCATTAATGTCTAAACCGCTGACAACAAAAGTGAGTACACCCCTAAGTGAAAATGTCCAAATTGGGCCCCATTAGCCATTTTCCCTCCCCGGTGTCATGTGACTCGTTAGTGTTACAAGGTCTCAGGTGTGAATGGGGAGCAGGTGTGTTAAATTTGGTGTTATCGCTCTCACACTCCCTCATACTGGTCACTGGAAGTTCAACATGGCACCTCATGACAAGGAACTCTCTGAGGATCTGAATAAAAGAATTGTTGCTCTACATAAAGATGGCCTAGGCTATACAAAGATTGCCAAGACCCTGAAACTGAGCTGCAGCACGGTGGCCAAGACCATACAGTGGTTTAACAGGACAGGTTCCACTCAGAACAGGCCTCGCCATGGTCGACCAAAGAAGTTGAGGGCACGTGCTCAGCGTCATATCCAGAGGTTGTCTTTGGGAAATAGACGTATGAGTGCTGCCAGCATTGCTGCAGAGGTTGAATGGGTGGGGCGTCAGCCTGTCAGTGCTCAGACCATACGCCGCACACTGCATCAAATTGGTCTGCATGGCTGTCGTCCCAGAAGGAAGCCTCTTCTAAAGATGATGCACAAGAAAGCACGCAAACAGTTTGCTGAAGACAAGCAGTCTAAGGATATGGATTACTGGAACCATGTCCTGTGGTCTGATGAGACCAAGATAAACTTATTTGGTTCAGATGGTGTCAAGCGTGTGTGGCGGCAACCAGGTGAGGAGTACAAAGACAAGTGTGTCTTGCCTACAGTCAAGCATGGTGGTGGGAGTGTCATAGGTTGGGGCTGCATGAGTGCTGCCACCACTGCGGAGCTACAGTTCATTGAGGGAACCATGAATGCCAACATGTACTGTGACATACTGAAGCAGAGCATGATCCCCTCCCTTCGGAGACTGGGCCGCAGGGCAGTATTCCAACATGATAATGACCACAAACACACCTCCAAGACGACCACTCTCTTGCTAAAGAAGCTGAGGGTAAAGGTGATGGACTGGCCAAGCATGTCTCCTGACCTAAACCCTATTGAGCATCTGTGGGGCATCCTCAAACAAAAGGTGGAGGAGCGCAAGGTCTCTAACATCCACCAGCTCCGTGATGTCGTCATGGAGGAGCGGAAGAGGACTCCAGTGGCAACCTGTGAAGCTCTGGTGAACTCCATGCCCAAGAGGGTTAAGGCAGTGCTTGAGAATAATGGTGGTCACACAAAATATTGACACTTTGGGCCCAATTTGGACATTTTCACTTAGGGCTGTACTCACTTTTGCTGCCAGCGGTTTAGACATTAATGGCTGTGTGATGTGTTATTTTGAGGGGATGGCAAATTTACACTGTTATACAAGCTGTACACTCACTACTTTACATTGTAGCAAAGTGTCATTCCTTTAGTGTTGTCACATGAAAAGATATAGTCAAATATTTGCAAAAATGTGAGGGGTGTACTCACTTTTGTGAGATACTGTATATATATATATATATATATATATATTCTATAGGTCTAATATTTAAGATGGGGGGCAGCATGGTAACTCCGGGATTCTAACATTTTAAGATGAACGGGAGACTCAAAGATATTGGAACGGGTTACCATAGAGATTAACAACTAAAGTAGAAAAAATATAATACCATTCAATAAAATTAAATATGAATATTGTGGATCATAATATTATTTTGCATGTTTTCAAATCAAACCATTTCTTCTTAATTTCATTAACTGTTATGCACTCAGATGAGGCAGAATTTACCACAGCTCTAACCTTACCCCAAGCAATATTTTTTCTCTTATGTGTCAAGCCATTGCTGAGGGTTCCAAAAACTATGGCCTGTTTGATCCAAAGTTCTATTTCTGCGTCCTTTTTTTCTTCGTCTTCTTTGATTTCCATGTTGGCTGTTCATTGTCTCGAGGCTGTGAACTCATTGCACAGTGGTGACACCTGCTGGTCATCAATAAATATTGCATGTTTAATGTTTATAAAGACCCATTTTCCTTTATATCCTACAAGACTTCGTGGTGCAATGGTTAGGCGTGAGCTTTGCGAAAGGGAATTGGAATGGGTTATCTAATCAGCTATTGTGTGTGTGCAATATATGAGAAGCGCTTGTAAACAATTTGGCATGGCGGAATGCCCCAGTGCCAGACAGTGCAGATTCACGTGCAGTCCACTTCGAAAAAGACATGGGATCAAACGAAGCTTCGGACGTCATTCATCACCTGGTGATCTTACATCTGAATGATACATCTCTACGAGAGAAACGATGGAGTTAAACATTCATAAAATACAGTGGATCCAATTCTTGTTTTAAGATGTGATATTAAAAACTGATGATAAAATATTCCTGACGTAGAAATTACAAATGCAGTGTTGAATTCCCATGAGGCAATTCAAATGTTTTATAAATTACATTTTTATTGTTCACTGTGATTGCCTTTCTTAATTTGTGTATTTCATATGTGCATATTTATGTTTTTATTATTGCTGTAATAAAGAGCTTAAGAGGCCTCAACAGTACAACAGGACAGTACAACAGGACAGCTAGATTTCTAAAATGTCATCAACATAAAATGTTGATTGTTCCTTGAGAAATATATGTCCACTTTGGATTTTATGCTGAATTTTGATGCATTTGAAACCGTTTTATTTTTTACAGATGGAGCCATAATGAGGATTAATCAAATATGTTTTATTCTGAATACAAACATCAGTTGCACTGAGGGTAATTAGACCGGTGAGTTCACATTTTTTTGTAGCCCTGCCACTCATTTTAGAGGTGGGTTGGAGTTCAGATATATCACTATATTCTTATCCATATACCATGATGTAACTTCAGAAGCATGAGCTAAAAATGTTAAGAAAACCATCTGTGAGGATACTTTAGGAACAGATCGAGAACCTTTAGGAAACATTCACAAACGTTCCCAGAAAGTTCAAAATTGTAATCTTCCGAGAACATTCCCTGGACGTTCACAAACGTCCAGGGGGGAAAAACGTACAGATGGTCATTCATTGGAAACTTGGGAACATAAGGACATAGTTAAGCGAACGTTCCCACAACCCCAAAATGTTTGCTAGTTGGGCAACGTTTCGGCATCAACGAGCTTTCTTCAAGTTTTTAACGTTGGTGAAATGGATTGCACTGACACATTTTACTGCGCGGATCACTGCATTGTCTAAAACACCAGCTTTTGAATTCACGTTAGTCGCATCAGTCAGGGTGCACTATATGAGGTGAACTAGTATAAGTTTCACCTCAAATATAGGAGCAAAGTTTGGTTGTTGGATAGAGGTGTTCAGGAGCACGACTCCACAATATGATCACGTAGCTATAGGTGATTGAAAAAAACTCAAGCCCGTCCATATTATTCGAAGTTGGCTCAGACTCCGAGTCTCCGGTCTGAACATGCGTTCACTTTAATAAAAGACACAAATTACCCTTCTTGCTGACGGACGTCCCAATCCTGTTGTGGAAGAGGCTGACAAGAACACTTTGCAAGGTGGGTGTTTTCGGTCCTCCATTGGTCATTTCTGGATAATGATGGTTCCTTTCATTCCAATGTCCCTCTGTCCGCTTGTATCTGCTTTAATCTATTTCCAGTCTTTGGTTGGACTTTACATTCTAGGACTCTGCTGAGACATGCTGGCAGTTGCGTTTGCATTGAGCGTTATCCTCACCGCTTTACCAGGTAACCACATCACAGAAGTTATGTTTTCTTAATGTTATGTTGTCATGTGTATGTACAGTATGTGCTAAAATTACCCAGGTGTCCTTCCTTGCTCTGCGCACAGGATATGTATGCGGTAGGCTATAGATCGGTCGTAGAGCAGCAGGCATCACACGGCACAGTCATGTTACACTGCATACTGAAAAGTCTGTACTCTTTTGGTAGAAAAAAAATATTCGTTTGGCTACTGGAATTATTTTTGTTCCGTACTTCTGTCAAACGTGATCGAGAGTATTGACTGCATAGCGCGCGCTGTGCCTACTCCGGCTATTCTCACAGTTACGCTTTTGCCTGCACGGGTAATTCATTTGATCTATACAATATGGCATCTATAACTCTTAAAACCTTTTACGATTTCCAAAACAGTGTCAAAACGGACAGGAACTTTTACAACCCCGAAGAAAAAGTTTCCAACAAGATATCTTTGGTTGCTATCAATTTAAACTTAGTACTTTGTGATAATGTGAAACAACGATGTTTTCGAAGCTGATGTCAACAAAAAATGTTAAATTCACACTGTACCATAATGTTGTTTCTCATTCACTTTGCCTGGCCTCTTGTCTATTCTGCTTTATTTAATACGTCTTTGGTATTGATTTGATATAGTTGTGGTGTTGTGATACTAAACCTGGTAACAGTAGGCTATCAAATGCTGGTGATGTGACAACTCTTGTGCAGACAATAAATTCACTAGTATTTTTTGTGTTTTCCTCCAGGCTCTGTGGGTAGTAAGTGGACTGTTTCCTTCACCCGGAAAGAGATTTGTGTCTGGGCTGGGACCACTGTCACACTCCCTTGTTGGTTTGACTACCCATCCGGACTCACTGTCAAGAGGGTGATGTGGTTTAGGGTCTCTGGCAGGAGGGAGTTTGCCCACCACTCAGACCCAAGCTTAATTAGCATGTCTTATAGAGAGAGGACCAAATATACAGGCAGTCATAAGAGCTGTGGGATCCAGATTGCCAATGTGAAGCTCAGCGATGCTGGACAGTACTACTTCAGATTCGAGACCAACCACCCTCAGGGACGATGGACCTCACCGGACACTGTCTCACTCTCTGTCACAGGTCAATCGCCTAAACCTAGATTGGAAAAACAGCTTTTCCATTTAATTTATTGGATTAGGCCTACATCTCTGTAACTGCCATGTTGGGTGGTGCCTTATAATTGACATTTGTCACATTCAAATCCATGTCTTATGGTTATAATACCTGCTTTTCCAAGCCACACCTTACATCAAAGCACATGGGAATATGCTACATTTACACTTCACGTCATCTAGCAGACGCTCATATCCAGGCAGATAGGAAGAAACAAGTACATTCGCTGAATACCGTGCCAGAACCTTCTCTGTGTGTTTCTCCTAGAGCTCCAGGTGCAGGTCCAGCCAGCGAGAACAGCCAACCTCTTTGGCCCAGGAGAGACGGTGTATCTGGGCTGTATGGCCAGAGGCTGTGCTGCAGCGGGGAGGAGCCTGGCCCTCTACAGGAATGGCATCAACCTGGGGTCACTAGAGAAGTGGCTAATTATCTACAACTTTGACAGCTCGCATTCTGGTTCCTACTACTGTCGTCCAATTCCTCCGCAGAATGTCCAGTCTCCACCACAAACTGTGGCTCTGGGACGTGAGTAATCATTTTGCATGGTGTACTGATGAAAACACTTTTAGAAAATAAAAAAAATGTTAATTAGGTTTTAGATTTTGGTACCCATACGGAAATCTAATATATGGCAATATACAGTATCTCACAGAAGTGAGTACACCCCTCACATTTTTGTAAATATTTGATTATATCTTTTCATGTGACAGCAGTGAAGAAATGACACTTTGCTACAATGTAAAGTAGTGAGTGTACAGCTTGTATAACAGTGTAAATTTGCTGTCTCCTCAAAATAACTCAACACACAGCCATTAATGTCTAAACCGCTGGCAACAAAAGTGAGTACACCCCTAAGTGAAAATGTCCAAATTGGGCCCAATTAGCAATTTTCCCTCCCTGGTGTCATGTGACTCGTTAGTGTTACAAGGTCTCAGGTGTGAATGGGGAGCAGGTGTGTTAAATTTGGTGTTATCGTTCTCACACTCCCTCATACTGGTCACTGGAAGTTCAACATGACACCTCATGGCAAAGAACTATCTGAGGATCTGAAAAAAAGAATTGTTGCTCTACATAAAGATGGCCTAGGCTATAAGAAAATTGCCAAGACCCTGAAACTGAGCTGCAGCACGGTGGCCAAGACCATACAGTGGTTTAACAGGACAGGTTCCACTCAGAACAGGCCTCGCCATGGTCGACCAAAGAAGTTGAGTGCACGTGCTCAGCGTCATATCCAGAGGTTGTCTTTGGGAAATAGATGTATGAGTGCTGCTAGCATTGCTGCAGAGGTTGAAGGGGTGGGGGATCAGCCTGTCAGTGCTCAGACCATACGCCGCACACTGCATCAAATTGGTCTGCATGGCTGTCGTCCCAGAAGGAAGCCTCTTCTAAAGATGATGCACAAGAAAGCCCGCAAACAGTTTGCTAAAGACAAGCAGACTAAGGAGCGGGAATAATGAAGTGCAGACGAACAGCAGGCTCTTGGTTGGGGACTGGCAGTAGCTTGGTAACCAGTGTCTCGTGGATCGGGCTGGCAGACGGCAGGCTAGAACGTAGTCGGGGCGGGCAGGATGAGTTCAGTACACGGTAAGGCGAGCAGAACAGACTAGGAAATACTAGGGGAGAAGACGCAGGGACGCTTGGAAGAGGAACACAAGACGAACTGGCACAGAACAAACAGAGGACATGGATTAAATACACAGTGGGTAATCAAGAGACCCGGGAACACCTGGGAGTGAGGCTGACGAGAACAGACAGGTGATAGGGTGTGACACTAATGTCTCTGTATGTATTTTTACATACATGTATTCTTTCTTCTTTTCATCTCTCCCATTGTCAACTCTATAGATGCACCCCATTCCACAGCGATTGAGGTCAGTCCGACAGGTGCTGTCACAGAGGGGGGCTTCGTAACTCTTACCTGCAGTAGCAGCGGGGCTCCAGCAGTAGAGAGCTATGCCTGGTTTAAGGACAAGGAAAGTGGCAGCATCCCGGACAATTTCAGACCCGTTCTCCACCTGAAGAAAGTGTCTCACATGGATCAGGGAGAGTACTTCTGTGTAGCGCGCAACCCACTGGGCACAGAGAGGTCCAAACCTGTCCTGCTTAATATCACATGTAAGGGCATGGCTGTTGGTGTTTATATGTACATGTCTATATGTTGAACCTTGGCTGGTCTGTCTTTAAACTCAGTTCCCTAGATCTGATTACATCCTGTAGGTCTTTTTATTCCAGGCAGTGTTGTGAAATGTTGTGATTTGGCCATAACATGGCTTGCTAGTTGCTAACACTACAAGTGTAGCTAGTTATCTTTGTTTGCTAAACACAAAAGAAGACATCAGATGATCCCACAAAGCTATGTTGGCAGGGGGTGATGAGCAGGGTGTCCGGTGGTAGGCAGGCAGCACACTTCACACTCCATTCAACATGTCTCAGTGCCACCTTGAAAGTTTGACTGCAACTGCTAGGTAGCTTTAAACTCACTCTTGCAAAAGATGAAGTTATTTCCACACTCAATGATAACAGCTTGCACAAAACTTGGACTGAGCGATTCTTTCTTAGACTGAGCAATTCATCATTACCAGCTTGCAGTCCAGTTCAAGTTCACTTTCTACAGATTTATAATTTTCTACAGTTTTACCTCTTACATTGTTAATGCACCACTCAGTTCTCACGCACCATGGCAATTTACCTTACTGCTCTGTCCAAAGATCAAAATCATTTATTTATTTTCCAGATTCTCCAAAGAGCACCAGAGTACTGATCAGCCCAACAGGAGACGTCAAGGAGGGCGACTATGTCAACCTGACCTGTAGCAGCAAGGCCAACCCCCCAGTGAACCGCTATGGCTGGTACAAGAACATTGGTGGTCAAACCTGGGCCAAAGTGTCAAGTCAGAACCTCTCTTTCCCCAATGTCCACCCACAGAATGGAGGACAGTACTACTGCACAGCCTGGAACCAACACGGACATGAGAGCTCCCCTGTAGCCACTTTGGCAGTTCTCTGTAAGTAAAACAAAATAAAAGTATTTGGTTTAAGTAGTAAGTCAAGTAATTGTCCTGTCAATCAATCAATCAAATGTATTTATGAAGTCCTTTTTACATAAGCAGTTGTCACAAAGTGCTTTTACAAAACACCCAGCCTGAAACCCCAAGGAGCAAACAACAACAGTGTTGAAGCACAGTGGCTAGGAAAAACTCCATAAGAGGGGCCAAAATTTAGGAAGAAACCTAGAGACAAACTGGACTTCTGGCTGTGCTGGGTCCTGTCCATTTCCATATACATTTTCATCAGAACCATGTCAGAAATAGGGTTGAATATGATTGTTTTAAGTTTGAATCTCAGTATTAAACTCTACGAACAGGATCGAAAACAATTCAGAAATGCTAACCTTAACCCCCTCTAGTAATTCCCCAACATCTTCTCGAAATTTACCCTGAATAATGCAGCAGATATCTTATAACAATCTTTCTTTTTAGGCAAAAAATCAAAAACAAAAGAAATGCTATCCCCTGGGGGACCCGGAGATGGGTTTTATTATAAATGTAAAAATATGAAAAATGAATTCAACATAATTTAAAAAATACCCATTTCTAGTTCCTCAAAAAATCAACAGTTCATCAGTCTCTATCCCATCTGTAATCAAGTCATGAATTACCAGCTGTCAGCGGACCATACATCAAAACCTGTACAATAAGTACAGGTTACAATAAGGGATGCGTAGGTTTTGACTGGGATAAGCGGGAGTTGGTTTCCCATAGGGCTGGAACAACCAAGAGACTAGAGGTATCAGAACAAAGAGCTTGGGTCGGAATGTAGGTTTTAATAATAGCCTGACGGTAGCAAATGGCAGTTTCTTAGCTTCTCAGTGGGCAAGCACAGGGTTGTTCATAGTCATGCAAAGGTTCTTTGCACTCAGAGGGGGACACCGCGGAGATGTCAGTTTTGATGAAGATGTCTTTCATTGGAAATACCTTCCCCCAGAGGAAGAGCCGCTCTGTCTTGTCGATGTTGAGCTTGAAGTGGTGGACTGACATTCAATCAGAGATGTCTGCCTGGCATGTAGATATACATGTTGCCTCCTGGATTTCAGTAGGGGAATGTAGAAAAGTAATTGAGTGTCATCTGTATAGGAGTGATTAGAGAGAATATGTAAAGACATGACTGAGAGAAGTGATGGTGTATAGAGAGAAGAGGAGAGTGCCTAGAACTCATCCCTTGTGAACACCAGTTGTGAGAGCATGTAAACCAGACAAAGATCCTCTATTCATTTTGGCTTGCCAGGTAGGATCAAATCTGAGTGTGCAAAGCCGGAGAGGCATAGCTCTGAGAAAGGAAGGACAGACAGAAGAGACTGAACATTTGCCTTGTAACTGGGAGGAGTCTTTAAATGTGTGAGGTTGAAAGAGAAAAGGACTGGGGAGAAATTAATCAAAGACAGATGACAGGAGGTTGAAGTTGCCCAGTAATATAAGAGGTGAGGCACTGTCAGGAAATCTGCAAATCAAGTTGTCAAACTCATTCAGGAAGTGGTCAAGGGCAACAGATGGATGACATTTAGCTGTGATGCTGTAAGGGGGTAAAGGATTTGTTATAAAAATCATAAGAAATATGATGAATAGTTCATGACTGCTTGCGGTAAATTTGTGAAAATGCAGTGGTTATTTAGCACTAATTCCAAGAGTTCCAACTGTGGGAGTGTGCAGGTGAGCTGTTTTATTCCTAAACCCAGTGTGCTTCTCAGGTTCTGCAGGGTAGAGGGGAGGCTCACCTCTGTCTGCAAAATGACACCTACCCTATCGCTTTCTTCCTGTGAAGGAACCAGTCGATATACCACTGTCTTCGTCAATGTCTCTGTCTTTCCCTTTATCTTTCCCTCTCTTTCCTTCTCTCTTTCCCTCTTTTCTCTCTCTCTCATCTCTCTAGCTCTCTGTGTTGTCACTCTGTACCTTAAAGTACTAATTATCATTAAAAAGTCTGTTTTAGGGGAAACCAGATATTCCCAGCCAGTCACTCACTGCGGTGCAACACGAAACACGCATGTGCATGCAAGCACCTGATGACAAATACAATCATGCCTGTTAAGGCCCTGTAGATGAGCTTGCTTTTTTGCTACCTTTCTTTTTGTGACTTGATCTCAGCTACTCAATTCATCTGTCCTTTTCGGGTCACATCTGATCCGGGCATTGTTGTTTATTGCTTGTTACTGGTGCGTTCACCCATTCACGCTTTTCTGCAGCATTTGAACTCAGACTTGAGCTCAATTGCTGTGCTCTGACTGTCGGCTCAATCCTCTTCGGTAACCTCCAGCAGAGAAGAGATACGATTGAACTTGCTTGTTTCTCCAGTAGGGCTGCAGGTATAGATTATTCTTATTCATTAGGGGTATTTAGACAATGTTTTTTGGGGATAACATTGTTTGAATCCATCAGGTAGTTATCCTTTTTTGGAGCAGCGGTCCCAGAATCTGAGAAAATCAGATGAGATCTGCCTTTCTATAGAGCTGCATGGGAAATATAACTTTATCAGCATCGAAGTGAATCAGCGTGACATAAATTACAAGTGATAGTATAACAACAATGATAAAAAAATATGTACACATTACATTATGCGGCGCATGCAGTAATATTTAAGTCCTGATTGGTCAGTAACTGTATGTGACATGTAAAATGTAACATTTTTAGACATGCAGAGACCTAAATAGCATTTCAGCCTTGGTCCATATGCTTTTGTTTTAAGTGCTAAAGCATTCAGGATGTGCCCACGATGAAAGCCAAATCTGAGCCTATCTTGCGGCATATGGTTATTATTTTTGTCTTTGAAATTTTGCCTGAGTATCGGGTCACTATGTGGGCTTGCTGCTGCTTGCAGGATCAGAAATGTATCAGCTAATTCACATGAGATGTTGCCAAACAGAAAATGCTAATAGGGGCAATATCAGTGACTAATCGTCGGCTGAAACGGAAGTCAAATGATTTTGCTAGTCACATTAGTCAACTTTATTGAATAATCATTTCAACTCTGTTCTCCAGTGTGTGTTTTCTTCATTTTAGATGAGGGTCTGTTGGAGCCTGTTGTCATGTCTATGTTATCTTCAATAACCTCCTCAGGGAGATCTCTGAAGAGGTTCTTCCTGAGCAGTCTCCAGTTCTATTCCCGTTGCTGTGACGGTTCCATCCAACCATGCACCACAGTTTTACAATCTCTACCCTAGGGCAGCTGAATGTTTGGAGGTTCCTTGTTCCCAGTGGTTGCGTTTTTGTGGAGTGTTTCTGCCTCCTCTCCATAAGTCGGCTGTTCAGTAGCTCCCTGTTTTCCCCTATTTCCTGGAGGAACTGACCGCCACCATTGACCGCCATCTTGTTCCTCCAGGCTATCAGCGGATCTGTACCCGCCACAGCTGGAACGGATGGAGTGGACACTATTCCATATTCCTCTCATTGATGATAGGCTTAGCAGATACATTTCACCGGTGGCTGTTTGGGCGACCTCTCCTGGTCTCCCTGATCGACAGGTGATGCTTGCGTGTGACCGGCTCAGAGAGTTTTACTCTCTTCAGGGCACTGGAGCGCATTGGCTTAGCTGCCCATCATTCTTCAGTTCTATCAGATGGAGACGGTTGCAGAGCTTAATCGAGGTTTGGTGGCTGAAAATTCTAACTACATTCACTGTTAATAAAGTTCGAGATCAGCAGTGTTCTTCACAGGCACACAAATATAATTGTGAGCAAATTTAGCAAGTATTTGGGCCAATCGCAAAGGAATTCAAGAACAAACAATAAAGAAATAAACTGATTTACACCAGCATTTTTTGGCTTCAAGTCAATGTTGTCGTCTGCCAATATCAACCAGGGATATCATGTTGCTTCTCTGGTCCAGAGCTAGCAGAATCATTTGCCCTACCATTATGCAGCGGCCAGCAGAGGTTGCAGGATTGGCTGGATAGTATGTCATGGCCTGTCTGCACCATCCACTGTCACTGGGCAGTGTGCTCAATCACACGTTTCCTCCTCAAACATTGTCGCACATGACCTATAACATAGGTCAGACACGATGATATTAAAACAATAGGTGTAAATTATTTCAGACTTTTCAAGCAGTACAATAACTCATTTAGTATTTAATTGATCTGGTTACAATATTTTTGCCGATAATGGAGTACGGTTACCTCTCTTACTCCCTAACCCGACCTGTGGATAAATGGTGGGTTAAAAGACACTAAGAGTAGCCAAGTTGTAATTTCTTTTTAAAATCGGGATTTGAAAATATATGACTGCTCTCATCACTCAAACAATGTGAAGTTCTCTGTGCTCTAACAACGCTATTGGCAAGTTCAGAAACAAAAGTAGGGGGAGCATTGATGTTTGTATAGAAACAGTCGGGAACCAAACTTCACAGGCTAAATCTAGTAGAAGTTGCATAGTTGTCAACACTGAATGTAGTAGCTTATCCATGGGCTGAGCAACGAGCGAGAACTTCAAAAACAGCAGTATTTTTTTCAGACATTTGAGCCACAGAAGTCAGGTATAACCGTGTAGCACTGAAAGTCATTTATTTCGTTTTCTCCATCATGTTTGGCTTCCTGTTTGTCTACTCCCTCCTTTCCCTTGTCTGTTCGGGTGCCTCTCTGTCTACCCTATTATGCTTTCTCTATTAGACTCACCATTTGCTTGTTTGTGTTCCTTCTTGCTTTCTCTACAACTTCTCCTCTCCCCTCCCTCTCCCAGATGCCCCTAAGAACACATTAGTTTTGGCGCAGCCTTCGAGTGTGATTGACGCTGGTCGTCCTCTGACTCTTACCTGCAACAGCCAGGCCAACCCAGCGGTGGATAACTACACGTGGTTCAGGATCAATGCGGCTGACTCCTGGGTAACACGATCGGGCCCCAGCTACACCTTTGCTGAGGTCAGCTCCGGGGAGAGCGGCCAGTACTACTGTGAGGCGCGCAACAGAATCGGCGCCAACAGCTCACCTGTCCTTACTGTCAAGGTCAGAGGTCAGTGGACTGGGCAGGACAGAGGGTGGAAAATTACTCCATAAGATACTAAGTACAGTATTTCTAATCAATATTTTTTTTTTGCATGCAAAACGTCAAAATACTGAGAGTCTGGACTCCAGTTACCCAAATGGCCTCAACTTCCCTCTATAATGAAGAATACACTCACATGTAGGCTGAGCCAGTGGTTGCTTTCTAATTGGCAGGCAGACTGAAGGTCATCGCTCTGGCCTCAGCAGTGGGTGTGTCGGCTGGACTCATCACTCTCACTGTGGCCATCATGATCAGGTGACATCCACAACATGCTATGATTTAATGCTGTGGAGGGCAGGGAACCTGAATTATTTGTGTGTGAGTGTTATTATATTAATCAACATATTGTCTGCCCTGTTCACAGCAAAAACATGCACAGAGTAGACATGGAATATCCAGAGAAAAACGAAAAGGTACATGACTCGTTCTCCTTGTAGTTTTTCCGTCTCCAAGCATTGAGATCAATTAAGCCCCTGAATATCATGTGATGAAATATGACATGGACAAATAAAGATAAATATAGCATTTTCTGATCACATCGTATTTATGTGGAATAACAGAGGCAGTCAGTGACAGCTGATACATTGTTCTATGAGTCAGTCCAGCAGACCTTTCAGCTGAGGACTGGGAAGATGTCTGACATTCCGGTAGGTCAAAAAACAACTCTTTTTTTATGCCACTAGATGGAGTGAGTATAATAGTAAAGGTTATGGCATTACATAGTTCCTGGTGATTAGAAATGTTCTACATTTACATCTTAAACCTTTTGCAAACGCTGTTATCAAGAGAAACTAGGTGCTTTGGTTAAGGGCACCACATTATTAAAAAAATATTTGACCATGTTAGCTCAGGAATATCAACCAGTGACCTGTTAGTTTCTGGCCTAATACTCTACATCAGTGTTTTTCAACCCTGCTCCTGGAGGCATCCCGCCCTGCATGTGTTAGATCTCTCCCTGCCCTAACATACCTGATGTAGCTCATCAAGGACTTGATAATGAGCTGATCATTTGAATCAGGTGTGATAGAGCAGGGAGAGATCTAAAATACGCAGGGCGAGGTGCCCCCAGGAGCAGGGTTGAAAAACACTGCTGTAGATCACTGGGCTATCAGCCACCCCATAATAGGTGAGATTCCCATATTCTTAAAGTTTGGAGTCCTTGAAATGGGGACACTTTTTCCCTCATGAATCATGTTCAGGAAATAGATTGCCCCCAAAGCAGAAATTGCATTCCATGCATCCATTCTGAACTATCTCAATAGTAATTTATGGTTATGGTTAGACTAACGTTAGGCAGTCACGGTTAGAGTTTAGGGTATTGACTAGCACTAACCCTGATGAAATGTCCTCTCTGAGCATTTAGCCCATTGAAATACAAACTCAGCTCTCAGCATTGTGGCCACCAATCACAAGCATAATTTCTGCAATGGGGACAGATCTGGCTTCAATTTTATGCCCTTGGTCTGGGTTCTTTTCTCAAATTGAAGCAACACCAACCTTTCTTCTCATGGAAATCTATTTTCTGTGTTTGATAGGAGGAGCCAGAAGATGTGTATGAGAGTGCTCATCCCTCCATTGTACCCCTGAAGGAGGCTTCACCCTGCACAGAGGTAGACAGCACCCTCAACTACATCACTGTGCATTACTCCAGAATCCCCAGGTAACTCTCATTTGCTTATTTCCTCCTCTTTTATCACATTCTACGCTTTCCCCCTGCTCCCTTTTTCATTTCTTCTCTTCCCCCTTGCTCTTATTGCTTTCCCCTTTCTTGACCTTTCTACAACTGTCTTTCTCTTGACCCAATTATTCTTCCTAACCTTTATCACAGTGGACGTCAAACTTCCATACATGCACTGCAGTTTAATTGTTGTCGCTAAAAAGAAACTGTAATCCAAACAAATTCTTATCTGTTTGATATAATCTGTTCGATAGCATCCCGGAGTCATCTCTTCACTGTTGACGTTGAGACTGGTGTTTTGCAGGTACTATTTAATGAAGCTGCCAGATGAGATCCTGTGAGGCATCTATTTCTCAGACTAGACACTAATGTATTTGTCCTCTTGCTCAGTTGTGCACCAGGGCCTCCCTCTCCTCTTTATATTCTGGATAGAGCCAGTTTGCACTGTTCTGTGAAGGGAGTAGTACACAACGTTGTATGGGATTTTCAGTTTCTTGGCAAATTCTCACATGGAATATCCTACATTTCTCAGAACAAAAATAGACTCATGAGTTTCAGAAGAAAGTTCTTTGTTTCTGGCCATTTTGAGCCTTAATCAAATGCACAAATACATTTAGACATTGTAATGAACCTACTGTAAATGCTTTAATTACAGCCCTTTTCTGGTCTGCAAATCATTTATGATAAACAAATTACAAAACAAATGTGGCCCTCCATTTAATTTCAAAATCCTGATGTGGCCCCCGAGTCCAAACCTTTGCCCTCCCCTGCTTTAGGTGCTCAACTGGTCTGAAGTTTTATTTCTTCTTTAATCAGCACAACTGTTTTCAGCTGTGCTAACATATTGCAAAAGGGTTTTCTAATGATCACATAGCCTTTCAAAATGATAGCCTTTGTGATGAGGCCTCTGATTGTGCCAACTTCCCCCCACTTCTTAATGATGGTCTTCAGTGTTGCATGATACGTCCCATCAAAATTATTTTATATACCTCTCCTGATCTATATCTTTCAACAAATCGATTTCAGCCTTAAACAAATGCTGCATTTTCAATAAGGGTGTGTACACTTTGAATATCCTCTGTAAGTCTCCTCCTTCCTAGTCTACTTTCCCCTCAATTCTGTACTACTCTTCCTCCTCACTTCTTTTTGTGTCCTACTGTATCTCATCTCACTTTTATCCTTTTTTCCCACATAACCTTCTCTCTTCTTCCTCCTGAAAGACCAGTGCTTCATGACAAAACAATAAAACATCTGGTCCACAATTATATTAGCTCTGTTCCTCCCTCTTTCCTTTACAAGTCTGGACCAGATTCAAGTTTCAAACATACCACTCGATGGCGAG
This sequence comes from Esox masquinongy, assembly GCA_016801175.1. Lineage (NCBI taxonomy): Eukaryota > Metazoa > Chordata > Actinopteri > Esociformes > Esocidae > Esox > Esox masquinongy. Next base: position 49,680 of record JACXGI010000065.1, on the reverse strand, counting down.
AAAGAGTCAAAGGAGGCTGCCAGTGTTGTTTACACTGTCCTGGCCAGGCCACACCATTAGGGGTGCAGGTATAGTGGGGCATTTTTCAATGTTACTAAATTCTTTCTGCTGACATATGAACATCAGGAATGTACACATCACAATTTAATGAAATAATTTGGAATATGGTCAATTGTTTTTGTCTATTAACTCATTATCTATTGTCATTTCTCCTAGTTAAGAACATGTTCCATGTCATCACCAGAAGCATCACTTCCATCTACTCCTGACGTGTGTAGGGTCTCAGTTTCTAAAGAGGAAATCAATTATTTTTTTTTCTAATATACTAGAAACCCTAATTTGCTATGAATAGTTCAAGTACTGGGAGTTCATGTTACTTTATTCAAATTCCAAGTTACATTATATAAAATGTATAAACATTCAAAATGTAATTAAATAGTTACCAGATATAGTATGTTTGTTCCTTGTCAAAATGTTCTGATAGCAGATTCATCCTAATTTGTATATCTGCAGAAGAAATTCAATTTGTGCAGTTTCTGCCAAGGTTATGTCTTGCTTCTTGATAAGGTATCATGAAAATGTAGCAATCTCTAAAACTGAACCCAGCTGTGTATGCAAAATCACTCATGCTAGGCTCATTGGGGGTGTATACATCTGACATGGTGCATGCCTTATGTTTAGGGACTTATGCCCCAAGAGGCTTGTTGAAATAGCTTGTTGTCAAACATACATTTTAAATGAATACAATATAGTAGATGTAAGACCAATTCAAGTAAGCTAGGTGATAGTATGTGTCTTTATGTTGTTTTTTGTGTAATCAATTGATGTATTGTTAGTTAATTTTTTGGCTTTATTTTTTATAATGTTGTTTTAGATGTATTACATCAAAGGGGTGTGGTGTTTAGGCCCGGTGACTTTTGACAATATGGTGTCAGAATCATCATCAGTCCTGTTTGAGTGTAGCTATAATTACCCATCATGTTGCACAGGCACCTGGCCCAGAGATGAGGAATCCAGTTAGCACCTCTGAGCTCCAGAAGATTTATTTGTCACATTTTTCTTAGGGTCCCGAAAATTCCAGAGCTGGGCCTGGCAATAGGGGAAGACACAGGGTTGCAGTAAAGGTGTTTATTAACAGAAGGCCAGCATCCCGGAATCACCTCTTCACTGTTGATGTTGAGACTGGTGTTTTGCAGGTACTATTTATTGAAGATGCTAGTTGAGGACCTGTGAGGTGTCTGTTTTTCAAACTAGACACTCTAATGTATTTGTTCTCTTGCTTGGTTGTGCACCGGGGCCTCCCAAACCTCTTTCTATTCTGGTTTGAGCCAGTTTGCGCTGTTCTGTGAAGGGAGTACTACACAATGTTGTATGAGATCTTCAGTTTCATGGCAGTTTCTGGCCTTCATTTCTCAGAACAAGAATAGACTGGCAAGTTTCAGAAGAAAGTTCTTTGTTTCTGGCAATTTTGAGCCTGTAATTGAACCCACAAAGGCTGATGCTGAAGATAATGAACTAGTCTGAAGAAGGCCAGTTTTATTGCAGTTTACAGTTTTCAGCAGCGCTAACATAATCGCAAAAGGATTTTCTAATGATCAATTAGCCTTTTGAAATGATAAACTTGAATTAGCAAACACAACGTGCCATTGGAACACAGGCGTGATGATTACTGATAATGGGCTCTTGGAATTAGTGCTATTGTACACCTGTACAATAGTCATTTACAACATAAACAAGGTCTACACTGTATTTGTGATCAATTTGATGTTATATTAATGTATAAAAACTGTGCTTTTCTTTCGAAAACAAGGAAATTTCTAAGTGACCCCAAACTTTTGAATGGTAGTGTATTTCAAATTGAGTTCTGATCATTGCTAAATTGTTTTCCTGTGTGGAGAGGAAGATCCAAAATGTGGTCAATCATCGCTCCTCACTTTCACCTCCTGGACAAAGTAAAGAGATGTGTTATTATTTGATGAGTTACTTAACCAAAAACTGCAAATGGATGAACCGGTTTCTGGACTCCATAACCAGCAAGGATACCATACAGTAAGTACCCTGCCTTCAAGGAATATGGCATTGCAGAAAAGTGTCACTCTTCAGGGACTGATAAACTGATCTTGTCAAACTTAGTCCAAATATAGATGGATGGCCCAAACGTCAACTATATTTTTTAAATATTTCAAAACCAATTTACTTTCAGAAATAACATAAAATCAACCAATTGATTTTAGGACATGTTCTTTACACAATATTCAGGAAGGGATTCACTGTAATTGAATAGGACATAGAAAACACACTGTGCCTTTTATAGAATATTCTGTCATGTCAATTCAAGAAGAAAGGAATGTCAGAACTGGTTCAACACTGTTCCCTAAACATTTCTGTTAAAGGTGCACAATGCAACTTTAATGACAGTTTTACGCCACCTATCGGCAGTGAGTGGAATATCGGTTCTATAACTCCATTAGGATCTGACATTGTCATTACTAAGTAAGAGCATACTGACCGGTCAGAAACTGTCACCTCCAACCGTCGATGCTGGAACAATGAATACAGACTTTAGTTTCAAATCGGATTAAAGTTGATAAGCCTTTTCCATAACCACAAACATAGAATAAACAAAGTAAACAGCTAAACCAATCAAAACATCATCTGGGCTATTTATTGCATTGGATGCATTGCCATATTTCAGAGACTCGTTGATGGTTATCTAGCGAACATAAAACCATAATTGTGCTAGCTGGAACAGTAATATGCGCACTTTGACCAGTTTGCACAAGGTTAAATCTAGCTAAAAATATTATTGCTTCTTCCGAGCAATATTTGCTTATGCATTAGGTTTGGTCAAACAGCCCACAATGCATGTTCGTTTTTCTTAACATTTTGCAGAGAACACCAGGTTGTAACACAAATTTCTAGCAAGAAATGGAATCAAGGAGTGTCTGCTTGGACACAACTTAGCTAAAATGTTAGCTTATTGCCTCGACCAAAGACTTTGGGGAAACCTTCCTAAAACGTATCTGCACTCATACAAATAAAATAAACAATCACCTTCAAGGAACGACACACCTACAAACATCCCGGCCTTCTACATTTTACTTACAACCATGGCACTGGGGATAATGTTAGTCCTGACACTCTGCCAAAGACAGTTTTTTGATGTTAACTGATGGTATGTGCAGTTGTGCTCATAAGTTTGCATACCCTGGCAGAAATTGTGAGATTTTGGCATTGATTTTGAAAATATGACTGATCATGCATGATTTATTTAAGGATAGTGATCATATGAAGCCATATATTATCACATAGTTGTTTGGCTCCTTTTTAAATCATAATGATAACAGAAATCACCCAAATGGCCCTGATCCAAAGTTTACATACCTTTGAATGTTTGGCCTTGTTACAGACACAGAAGGTGACACAGACAGGTGAAAATGGCAATTAAATGTGAATTTCCCAGACCAGTGGCTTTTAAATTGCAATTAGAGTCTGTGCATAAAGAGTTAATGAGTTTGTTAGCTCTGACATGGATGCACTGAGCAGGCTAGATACTGAGCCATGGGGAGCAGAAAAGAACTGTCAAAAGACCTGGAAAGATGGAAAAGAATATAAAAAGATATCCAAAGCCTTGCAAATGCCAGTCAGTACTGTTCAATCACTTATTAAGAAGTAGAAAATTCAGGGATCTCTTGATAGCAAGCCAAGGTCAGTTAGACCAAGAAAGATTTCAGCCAAAACTGCCAGAAGAATTGTTTGGGATACAAAGAAAAACCCACAGGTAACCTCAGGAGAAATATAGGCTGCTCTAGAACAAGACGGTGTGGTTGTTTCAAGGAGCACAATATGCCGATACTTGAACAAAAATGAGCTGCATGGTCGAGTTGCCAGAAAGAAGCCTTTACTGCACCAATGCCACAAAAAAGCACGGTTACAATATGCCCGACAACACCTTGACATGCCTGACAGCTTCTGGCACACTGTAATTTGAAGTGACGAGACCAAAATAGAGCTTTATGGTCACAACCATAAGCGCTATGTTTGGAGAGGGGTCAACAAGGCCTATAGTGAACAGAATACCATCCCCACTGTGAAGCATGGTGGTGGCTCACTGATGTTTTGGGGGTGTGTGAGCTCTAAAGGCATGGGGAATCTTGTGAAAATTGAGGGCAAGATGAATGCAGCATGTTATCAGAAAATGCTGGCAGACAATTTGCATTCTTCTGCACGAAAGCTGCGCATGGGACGCTCTGGACTTTCCAGCACGACAATGACCCTAAGCACAAGGCCAAGTTGACCCTCCAGTGGTTACAGCAGAAAAAGGTGAAGGTTCTGGAGTGGCCATCACAGTCTCCTGACCTTAATATCATCGAGCCACTCTGGGGAGATCTCAAATGTGCGGTTCATGCAAGACGACCAAAGACTTTGCATGACCTGGAGGCATTTTGCCAAGACGAATGGGCAGCTATACCACCTGCAAGAATTCGGGGCCTCATAGACAACTATTACAAAAGACTGCACGCAGTCATTGATGCTAAAGGGGACAATACACAGTATTAAGAACTAAGAGTATGCAGACTTTTAAACAGGCATCAGTTCATTTTTTTCTTTGTTGCCATGTTTTGTTTTATGATTGTGCCATTCTGTTATGACCTACAGTTGAATATGAATCCCATAAGAAATAAAAGACAATATGGTCACATTATGGTCAATAATGTGTTTTGCCTGCTCACTCATGTTTTCTTTACAAACTGTACATATATTACCAATTCTCCAAGGGTATGCAAACTTTTGAGCACAACTGTATGGGTTATTATCAGATATTTAAAATGGAAAATGCTGCATAGGGCACATTTAACATTGATGAGTAAAGAGTAGCAGGCTGAAAGTATGTAGACAGATAACATCACTGTTAAAAGTAATGGATGGACTGAGAAAACATTTTCCGCAAAGTTTCAGTTGCGGACTGTGCACAATTGGAAGACCACCGGTTTTGTGACGCTAACATTATGTTTAATGTGCTGCTCAACCATGCATTCAAGATGAACGATCTCTAACTTCAAAACACAGCTCACGCCAAAGTCTCTGAAGCGCAGACTTTTTTTGCCCACGATTTTTTACTATCAATGTTATCAATATTGTCGATTCCCTACTAGTAAAAGTTAGTTCCCACAACATTCTAGGAATGTTTTTTTTTCGGTTCTGGGAATGTTTCCTTAACAATGCAACTTGGAACATTTTTGAGGGGTTGTTTGAATGTTCAGGGAATGTTCTGGGAATGTTCTCTGAAGGTACAAAGCAGTGAATGATTTGAGAACACTAAGAACATTCTGTAAATGTTCTCTGAAGGTTACAACATTGGGAACGTTTTGGGAACAGGCTTCCACAGATGGTTCTCTTAACTTTTTTAAGCTTATGCTTCTAAAGTTACATGATGGTATATGGATAAGAAAGTTGGCTAATAATGAGGATTACTCAAGTATGCTACACTAGTATCTGGATACAGAAATTGTGACCTTGTTATCATTAAAATCTAATCTAAAGCAAAAGTAACCTGTTGATTGTGTTAGTGAGGGAGGGACAGACAGTATAAGACATTTTGGAAAAAACACTTGATTGGGGACACGGATTTCGCCGGCCAGTGGCTGCCAGAATCCGTGCCCCCTATGTACTCCATATGTACAACATATTTTGATCTGATATTTGCTCATGACTGGGTTTCTCAGTTTGTAAAGCAGTGACATTTTACTGCCACATGTTGGTTTGAATCCCACATGAGGCAGTTGAAGTTTAGTTCTGTTTGGAACAATCCCTTTCCAATAATGGGTGGGCAAAGTCATTCCCTGTGGTTGACAGAAAGTGACCCTTTCTTATTTCATTAAAATCTAATCTAAAACAAAAGTAACCTGCTGATTACGCTGCTGAGGGAGAGACAAACAGTAGGCGAGAGCGGGGTGAGTCGAGCCAGTTTTTACTTGAGGCGTCTTTAGAATGAGGGCTTGACAGTAATGTCTCCAACTAAAATATGTACATATTTCAAGATGTGATGCATTCCTGGGAATAATCACTTTGGATTTACAATGAACAGTTTTCAAAACATGACTATCCAAAAAAAGTGATTTTTTTGGCTCATTTCAGGGGTAAGTTGAGTCTAGGGAGAGCATAAGTTGACCCACATAGGGGTAAATTGTGACACTGATTATGTTGAAGTAAAACTGAGCATTTACACCTCATATAGGCTAATGCTATATCAAAGCTAGGGAAATTCAATACCAAATTACTTCTTAAAGGTTTTATTTAAAGATGATGTTTACAACTTCAAAGGCCAAGTTTCTTCAACAAGGCCTATTTAAAATCAGAACCAATTCAAGTTCAAAATGAAGAACAAAATCGACTGATATTCTCACAGAACCAGGCTACTACTCAACATCCCGCTTGACAATGCTGCTAGAGAATATGAACTTCTGCTCCCTTCTGGCTATTCCACCAAGTTTTTGCGGTTTCTCTTTGAATGTGAAGGTGGGCTTTCCATCCACAGAACACCCACAACTTCACCTCAGAAACTTTGCATTGATGTCAGCGCCCTCAAACTTTTTCACTAATCCAATGACCAAACATTGTCATTTTGTGTTGCTCTTTTCTATATGCTAGCCGCAAGGTGATGGTGGGCATTTCCTGGGAAAATAATTATAAAAAATTTTTTAATTCACTTCCCTGCACTTAGACTAACCTGCCATTGCTCTCTGATCCAGCTTGCTGGGGCATCAATGTCATTTCATTGTGCCAACTCAAATGCCAGTTAATGACATTTCACTGCACTTGGTGAAGAATTGCAGCTAGATTTTTTTACGGTCTGCAAGCTCTGTCTTAATTTCTTCATCGAAGACTTGATTGGCACGTCCTGTTCTCTTATATCTGTTTTTTTTTGCTTCTCCAAGCTGTTTTATATCCATGTGTCTCTTTAAAGTAATCCTGTCGATCTTCATGTCCGTTGCCACCTGGCTTATGGACTTTCCATTCTGTACCTCCCACTGCTCTGTCCAAATCCACAAGAGGAATTGAAGCACTGTCTGTCTTTCATTTATATAAGCGTGGCATGATGGTTTTTGGTCTAAAATTCAAAAGGTCACATCATTTCGGTGATGATAAAATGTAAGAATGCAATGTAGAATTACAATAAAATAATAATATAATAATAATAATCTTAAGTGGGGGGCATCTTGAGCCACTGACAAAAGGTTCTCTTTTGGTTCACATTAAAAACTTTCCCACAATGTTCTCAGAATGTTCTGTGAAAGTTATTCTTCTAAGAACCTTTAGGGATCGTTACAGGAACGATCTGTGGTGGTTGGGTTACTTGTTGCAGCACTTTGCAGAACTATATACAGACTATTCCATGGTTCCTTTCATGACTGCTGACTGGGTGGAATGGTAAGCATAATCACGAGCGAAGCAAAATCACGAGCGGAGTCCAAAAAGGAGAAATTACCAAGTTTGTTAATGATTCCATCACAATGTCAAAATATGCAGTTATACAGTAGATGAGAATGCCATTAGCCCTTTTAAAGTGGACCTGGGTTTTTCAACTGAAAAGGCCTTGATACAGCTGACAGACAAGGTTATTGAGAGGAGTGTTTTGGAGTTTCACCACAGAGACTTGTGTGTGATTATTGTCTAATGTTTGTGGTTTATTTGAAATGAAGATCAGATCACAGATGATTTCCAGCTTCACAACTGCTAGACTGAAGATTGAGGACTTCACCAGCTGCGGAAAGGTGATAAAACTAAACATAAAATAAAGACTTGAAGTTAATATTGGGCACCTACAAAAATAAATTGAAAAAGCCGCTACAGAGGCTCAAATGGGTTCTAAAACAAGCAAAATCAGATTCACAGTCAATAACTTTAGAAAATCCTTAAAAAAGAAAAAAGCAGAACTGGCTTGACTAACAGAGATGTAGAAACACAGATGTAGTGTGTGTAATCACTACTGAGAAATAAATGAAAAAAGAGAACTTGAAAATATCAGGTTGGTTTACTGTTGCACCAAATATGAAAGCAGATATGAAGTCATAATACATTGACTAGATACTATATTTTCTATATTAAGTGGTCTTTTCTTCACACAGGAACTCTGGAGCTCTGTCAGTGACCATTACGTTCTTGGTCACATCCTTGACCAAGGCCCTTATCCCCCAATTGGTCAGTTAGGCTGGATGGCCAGCTTTAGGAAGAGTGTTGGTGGTTCCAAACTTCTTCCATTTAAGAATGACAGAGACCACTATGTTCTTAATGACCTTTGATGCTGCAGATATGTTTTCACCCTTCCGCAAAACTGTGCCTCGGCATAAATCTGTCTCTAAGCACTATGATAAATCTTCTTGACTCTCATAGGCTACAGTATGACATGCACTATCAATTGTGGGACCTTATACAATGCTGCTTGACAATATGCAAACCCCTTGTGCAATTATAGATGTTTTTAGTGTTCATCGTGAAATCTTTATTTAATCAGAACCAGTCTTATATGTGACATAACATGTTTATCGTTATCAACTCCATATGTTGTTTTAAAGGAAATCATGTGTGTAGTAAAACAAAATTAAAAAGGAGTTAGTGCAGGTGAAAAACTAAGTAAACCTAAGTTGCATTGGTTAAATCATTTAGGTAAGTAAAATCAGGTGGGTTCACAATTGGGTACAAACTGAACCAATCAAATGAAGGATTTGGGTCTTAGGTTTGGGCGGGACACTGATGAACAGAGACTAGAAACCTGGTCAGTTTGGTGTTACACATTCAGGTGAAGGCAAAACATACCATGCCAAGGAAAGGAGATCTCAGAGGACACCAGGAAGAGGGTAGTGAGAACACATTGGTCCGGGGAAGGCTATACAAAAAGACTTTACAAAACATTTACAGATAGATAGCATTAAGCATCACAGCAACTTGGCCCAGATGTGGATGCCCTTTATCCTTTTATGTGGATGTCCAAAATATCCCCAAAAGCCACAAGAAAAATAATTCATCAGGTAAATGTCAAACCAAACATAACAACAAAGCATCTCAGGTTACTCTGCATGTTGTAACCATAAGAATAACACTGAAGTGAAATGGCATCCATGGGAGGGTTGCTAGGATGTAGTCTTTGCTGTCAAAAAAGAAAACTACTGTCTTAACTTTGCCAGAAACTGGCAACTGGAAAAACCTGAAGCTTTCTGGAAGTCCATTCTCTGGAAAAATGAGTCCAAATTTGACCTTTTTGTCACAATCAAAACCGCTATGTTTGGCAAAAACCCAACACTGCTGACCACCTAAAGCACCTTCTCAATATTCAGACATGGTTGACTGAACATCATCAAGAGAACTGTGAGTTCATTGTTCACTATGAGAGAATCAAATGTCAGGAAATCAGTCAAGGAGCTAAAGCTGGGCCAAAAATTGGTCTTCCAAAAAGACATCGACCAAAAGAATTCAAGCAAATCTCCCAAAGGACTCAGAAGAAATAAAATTTGTGTTTTGAATTGGACAAGTCAAAGTCCTGACCTAAATTCAATCGAGACGCTGTGGTAGGACCTGAAGCGGGCAGTACACCCCTCAAACCTCACTCAATCGGGTGAATTCTGTAAGGAGGACTGGGCAAAAAGTCCCACAAAAAAAGATGTCAGAGTCTGATTAATGGCTGTGGTAGACATTAACTCCAAGTAATCACCACAAATGGAGGTGCCACAAGCTAATGAATAGGGGGTTTACATAGTTTTGTACACGTGAGTTTTTATTACATTCTTGTTAAAAAAAATGACTTTTGATAAATAAACAATGAAAATATATAATTCGAATATCTTTATTTGACTTTTTTTTTTTTACGGGTTTATTTTAATATTTTAATAACCATCCCTGTAAGGTTCTTGTAGCAGCACTGTATGGACAGATGAGTGCCTTTCCAAACCATGACCAATCAGTTAAATATGCCACAGGTAGACTCCAGTCAAGTTGTAGAGACATCTCAAGAATGATCAGTGGAAACAGGATGCACCGGAGATCATCTTCTATTGTCATAACAAACCATCTGAATACTTATGTAAATGTGATTTTTATGGTCTATTTTTTAATTACTTTGCAAAAACTGAAAAAAAAGTTTTATTCTTGGTCCCATTATGTGTAGATTGGTGAGGAAAAGATAGGTGTGATCCATTTTAGAATAGCCCTGTAAAGTAGCAAAATGTAGAAAAAGTGAAGGGGTCTGAATACTTTCCAAATGCCCTCTTTCCTTTCATAGTGTTGAATACAATAATTAGCAATAACAGTTAATGTAGCATGTGTATTAGATTCTGTTTTACAGTAAGAAATGTATATGTAAAATGAATGTACATTAGTATTAGTTAACATGAACTTTGTGATGCTAATTATTTGTAATTCAATTGAAAAAGTAATGTTTTTATAAATAGGGAAACTAACCTCTATAGTTCTCGTTTTACTTTTGATGCATCATTATTCACCTCACAACCATGAAGGAAGTGAATTACAGTACTACGGAAAATAATAATAGACAGCAGACGTTAGTGCACAGAACAGCCAATTTTTCCACAGAGAAAATGGGATTGAAAGAGTTGAATTGAGACTTTTTTTAAAGTTACCAGACAGTGCAACTGTGTGGCTGGAAACTAGGCACTTCCCCACAGTTCATTCAGTTCCCATCAGTTGTAGCCAATGCAGCTGTCTCATCCATATGCATGTTATGGTCATCCATGATGTATCTTTATGATAAAGGCAGTGAAATGGTGGTCTCTGAGAGACTCAATGCTTGATGACTTGATGTACCTTTCCTATGTGGGAACATTGTTGTGCATCAAATCTTGTTTATAAATAATCTTAGGAGTAAAAGAGTAAAATAATATACAGCACAAATCAGTACATAAAGTGACAACAGATCACTTTCATTGACATTTTCAATTGATTTTTAACTTCACTCACATCCTTATGCAAGCCACTGTTATTATGATGATCAGTGTCAGAGCAACAGGGATCCCGACTGTCACCAATCTCCTCCACAGAGAAGAAGTCTTGCCATTTGCTGTGCAGAGAGGAAACTACTGTGAAATCTACAAGCCATGGATTACTGCACAATGGTATACATGTTGTAATTTATTTAAATGTCATATTCACAATAAGACAAATATTTTAATTGACAATCTTGATCTTACAACAGAGGCTATTTGAATGACACATACTGTATGCTGTCAATGCATCACCTTGTACCTACCATTTACCACAGTGATTGTAACATTACAGCTGTGTGATCCATGCTTATTTACCACCACACAGCAGTACTGTCCACTGTCCTCAGGACGAATGCTAGCAATGCTGTAACTTCTCCCTGACCCTCTCAATGAGGTTTGGGATTCTGTCTTGTGAAGCCAAGTGTAGCTCTCCACTAGGGGGTTGGCATCACTGTTGCATGACAGAGTCACAGAGCTGCCCAATACTACCTCTTCAAGAGGATAGACTGACACAGATGTGTTTCTTGGAGCATCTGAAGGCAGAATGGTGTGTGTTTAGTAGTAGTGTATATCACATTTAATTAAACGGGATTTGACATTTTTTTCTGAATAAGTAGTTAAAAGAACAAACTCCCATCACACAAATAAATAATAAACTGAAAACAGTTAACATCCAATAACCATGAGTGAACCTTTGAAAAACAAGAGTTAAATATGATGAAATATATGCAAAATTGTTACATGGAAAATTTCTGTTGGGAAAATAGAAAGGATTTTCCAGTATAAATATAGATACGTTTTACTGTGTACTTATGTGCATATATGTGTGTTTGTATTTACGAGGACTTACATTGGACATTAATATACATTGTAGAGGAGTTAAATGACCCATTCGTGGTTAGAGCCTCACAATAGTAGTTTCCACTTTCTGTTGTGCTGATATTGATAATGGTCCATATCTGTCCCTTGTGAACAGCCTTGGAGCGTCCAGTCCTATACCAGGTGTAGCTCTCTACTGGGAGTTGGGTGGTACAGCAGCAGGATAACAACACTGTCCTGCCACTAACAACCTCACCAGAGGGACTGACTGACACCGCTGCTTCACTGGAATTATCTGGAAGTTATTTAAAAGATGTGTAGGTAATAACAATGTCACTATCACTCAGAGAAATTACCAGTGAATATAATTTTTTTTATTTGGAAATAGGCAAAACCTGTGGAAGTGTTAGGAAACTATAAAAGTATGTCAGAATCATGTGATCATACTGAAAAGAGGAAACAATGGCTCCTCTCTCTAGAGCGACTCAGAAATTATTGTGACATTATGTCTGTGGAACCTTAGAAGCTTGCGATCTAGTCTTATATCAGTGCAGACTGGAGCTGACTACATATTCAATTGCTCTCCTATTCATAGGAGTCAAATTGTTGTACCTTAAATGTATATTAACCTTGAATGCTGACTGTTGTGAAAATGCTTTTGTTTCTCCAGTACTTGTTTCTCAAACTTTCGGTTACTTCAACATACATTGGTAACAGATTATTTACAGAAGAGTATTTATACATGATGCATGGCAAGGTGCACAAGAAGTACAGTGGTCTTACTTGCAACTAGCAGAGTAACTCCGATCTGTTCAGGTGGTTTCTCCACGGGATGGTTAGTGATAAAGTAGAACATGTATTCCCCATTATCAGACAGCCTCAAATCAGAGATCCTCAGAGAGCAGTTCCTGGTTCCTTCTTTTCCCAAATACTCCACCCTGCCTTGGTATGCTAGCACAGGAAAGATGCCTTGGCTGTGGTATACATACCTCGGGGTGATGCAGCGGCTCTGGTCTCGACACCACATTTCAGACAGTACCCTGTAAGGCTTAGGGAAGTTATAGGAACAGGGGAGGACCACGGAGGAGCCAGCGTCGGCACAAACCGGGGCAGAGGGTACAAGCACAGCCCAGTCACTAGATAGGACAGACACACGGCAGTCTGGGATAAGGAGAGAATTACCCTGAATGTGTGTTCAGTATGACGATAATTATGAGCATGATAGCATGATGTCATGTCCGTCTTACCTTGCAGTATAAGTAAGACCATCAGCCCCACCCAGCTAGTTTGTAGTGGTCCCAAAGCCATATCTGATGCTTCTTCAATCGTTCAGACACTTTATGACTTTACATCCGCAGTGAAGACCTTAACTGCGTCTTTCTGTCAGTCTGTACTCTTACTTCTCCTTTTCTTATCTAGGAACTGTTAAAAATAAGTTCAATACAGAAAATAAAAGCCATGGATTCGTTTTTTACATTTTTGATGGAGGCTTTTTATTTATGCTAAAGTATAAAGTTAACATACAACCCCGTTTCCAAAAAAGTTGGGATGCTGCGTAAAATGCTAATAAAAACAGAATGCAATGATGTACAAATCATTTGTCCCTATATTACAAAGACAACAAATCAAGTGTTGAATCTGAGAAATGTTATTGTTTTTGGAAAAATACATGCCCATTTTGAATTTGATGCCAGCAGTATGTTTCAAAAAAGTTGGAACAGGGGCATGTTTATTACTGTGTTGCATCTCCTCTTCTTTTAACAACACTCTGTAAGTGTTTGGAAACTGAGGACACCAATTGCTGTAGTTTTGAAAGTGGAACGTTGTCCCATTCTTGCTTGATATAGGATTGCAGCTGGTCAACAGTTCGAGGTCTCCTTTGCTTTATTTGTCATTTCATAATGCACCAAAGGTTTTCAACAGGGGACAGGTCTGGACTGCAGGCAGACTATCTACAGAGCCATGCTGTTGTAATACGTGCAGAATATGGTTTGGCTTTGTCCTGCTGAAATAAGCAAGGCCTGCCCTGAAAAAGACGTTGTCTGGATGGCAGCATATGTTGCTCCAAAAGTTATATATATATTGTTCCGCATTAATAGTGCCTTCACAGAAGTGCAAGTCACACATGCCATGCGCACTAATGCACCTCCAAACCATCACCGATGCTGGCTTTTGCACTGTACGCTGATTACAAGCCGGATGGTCCTTCTCCTCTATAGCCCAGAAGATGTGGCTTCCATCATTATTCCCCAAAATAATTTCACATTTTGATTCATTAGACCACAGGACAGTTCGCCTCAGTCCATCTAAAATGAGCTCTGGCCCAGAGAAGGCGCCGGCGTTTCTGGATGTTATATATGTATGGTTTCTTTTTTGCATGGTAGAGTTTTACCTTTCATTTGTGGATGCTGCTACGTACTGTGTTCACAGACAATGGTTTTCGGAAATGTTCCTGAAACCATGCAGTGATGTCCACTACACAATTGTGTCTGTTTTTAATGCATTGCCGCCTGAGGACCCGAAAATCACGGCCATTCAATATTGGTTTTAGCCCTTGTCCTTTCTTACAGAGATTACTCCAGTTTCTCTGAGTCTTTTAATGAAATTGTGTATTGTAGATGATGAGAAACCCCAAACTCTTTGCAATCTAACGTTACGATACATTATTCTTGAATTGTGGCACTGTTCAGTCTTTCACAGAGTGATGAACCCCTCCCCATCCTCACTTCTGACAGGCCCATCCTCTCTGGAATGTATCTTTCCATACCCAATCATGTTACTGACCTGTTGCCAATTGACATAATTAGTTGTGTGATATTCCACAAGGTTTAGTTTTTTAGCATTACACAACTTTTCTAGTCTTTTGGTGCCTCTGTCCCAGCTTTTTTAAAACGTGTCTGGCATCAAATTCAAAGTGAGCATGTATTTTCCAAGAAACAATAACATTTCTCAGTTTCAACATTTGATATGCTGTCTTGGTACAATTTTCTATTGAATATAGGGTTTAAATGATCCACATCATTGCATTCTGTTTTTCTTTAAATTTTACACAGTGTCCAAAATATTTTGGAAATGGGGTTGTAGCATTTGCCCTAATTTAAGCCTTAGTGGCCTATTTATAGTAGCCTACAATATCTTTTTACAACAGTATTAAAGAAGACCAACACAATCTCCTAAATATGAAGGGGTACCTGTACATGATAGTAGAGAGTCCGTTGGTGTTGATGACATTGACTCCCAAGTGTGGATGTATGCAGAAAGAAGCACTGCACTACAAACAATGCTTAAGGTTTAAGGTTAGCTAATTAGGTTTTGTTGAGTGGTAAGGTTAGACAATAAAAATGGTTATGGTTAGATAACACGTCCAGTATGGTGAAGGCTAGCAGAAAGGTTAGGATAAGGTTAGAAAAAAAGTGAACTAATTAAACCTCACCAAATGCTTCAATGACAGGAGAGGACCGCATATCCTTACCGTTAAATAAAAAATCCCAAATATGCAGGATTTCAGATTTTTTAAGTGAGAACTTAGAAACCAGATATTCAATAGCTTATCTATATCCAATTTCATATTCATGTTCATACTCAAATTTGGGTGCCAGTGTTGTTGCTGTAACGGTAACCCTACACTCAGGGCATATATAAAGAAAATTAAAAGATGGTCACCATACACCTGTAAGTTTAACTCCACTTAAAGGTGAAATCTGGAATTGTTCGCTACAGTTGTGAAAGTGGTATTGTTGAGCCAAAATGGGTTGCCTAAAATTGAGTACATTGTCATATATCTGCAGATATGTTCCCACGTCGCCAAAAACACTTGCTTTCAAACTTGGAATTTCTTAGCTATAAGAGGGATGAAGTGATTCTGCAGCTTATACAGTACAAAAAAACACATTCTGTATTACACATCCAGTTTAAAATGTGAGCCTTAGAAGAAACGGCCTTGAAGTCTAGTCTTGTGCTCTGATCTGGAGGTGCCATTTGACCTTGTCATGACGTCAACAGTGTAGGCAACTGTTTTGCATCAGGCTATGAGCACAAGCGGGTATTGAAGAAGTGCTGCTGAACGGACTTGTTTTTATTTTACTTTTTTAAACAACTTTGGATAATTATTGAAACGGGTTTTCTGTTAAAAATATATCTTATTTTTAAATGTCAACGGAGAACAGTTGGTAACGCTTTCTTTTGGTTGCCTGTACTCTTTAGTCAAACGAACACCTGTTAACGAAAATTAAGGTTTGTCCTACTAGGAATGTTCGTTGTGGAGTTTACAGCCTGTTTTTACCTCTACCCCGGAGGGAACAGTGAGCCTCTCGAGTAATTGTAAATTCATTTTTATCACACTTATCAAGCAGTTATACACCAGTGCGAAAGAGAGGTGAGTGCGGTGAGAAATTGGAGTAACCGAACAAAATGCGATGTTGAAACACTGAGTTGTCTATTGAAAATACATATGCGAAGTAACATGAATTCACATTCTATCCATATTGAATTGGATGTTATCTACCTAGTGTACCTTGGACGTAGTGGATGAAATCCCTTCGGGTGACCTGTAATGATTAGCATTTTTCTGGATTATAATTAAAATATTCATAATGGATTTCATAAAGAACCAATCATATACATTTATTTTTGGGATTTTCTTGTATGGTTTTTGTAGGAATCAATCCTGTGAAATTTCTACTAGACCCCACTTATATTAATAGGAAATAAGAATAGGATAGGAAAGGTGCAATTCATGATAGAAAAAGAGAAAGGGGAAAAACAAGAAAGGATTTTTCTATAGGGATTCATTGAAGTGCTTAACATGTACTGGGAAAACCACATAATAACCAATTTCTGTGATAAATTTAAGAATAGGCCCAATAACTGTCAATACATTTTTATTACAATGGTATTCCATAGAAAAAAATATAATTTCCCCTTTAGCCTGGACTATTAGTCATTTGTGCTCAAAACAACTCACTTTGCCCTTTGGTTTATTTAACTTGTTTAACCCACCTCTGCCCAGTCTAACAATTAATTAACATTCACTTTTCTATACTATCTTAATTATTCAGGCTGAAAATAATTCTGAGGGCCAAGTTGGGCATCGCAGAAGCTGGGAAAGGAGAGCCATTCAGAAATTTCATTACTTCTTTTAATTTTCTACTTTGAGTGAGAATAAATGACTGAGAAGAAGAAGGGTGAGTGTACCACAAACATCCAGACATTGTGCTTGCCACAGTTTTCTCCCTCTATACTTGACATCAGACATTAGAAGACCTGTGTTAAAGATTAATAGAATTGGGCACTACTACCTGTTGGTTCTGTTAGTCTACAATCTGTTGTTGAGTTTGTGATCTAGATTAGGAAGCTTTAAATATGAAACATCATTCACTTAACAATGTTTTTAAAGAACATAATGATACTATATCCAGGGGTCTTATATTCTGTTTATCGAAATAACTTATTCGTGAATTTATTATCTATAATAACAGGAACATAATTAATTATCTCTTGGGCGTGAGTAATTTCCTTCTCCATTGACGCTCTAATAATCCTTACTTAACCAAGTTGGTTCAAGCATTCAATTTTACTTTTACTTCTGGAATTCTGAACTGTTTTCTTAACTTGTTGCAGAATATAAACTTTATCTAAGAACTCTCCATATTAATGAAATTGTAATGGGGTTGGGAAAACAATATATCCTCTCAGGGCCGTGTACAGAATTTTCAAAGGGCCTGGGCCAAAATGACAAAAAAGGGGCTCCTTGGATATATGCAGGCAGCGGAACAGACGTTGGGTGCCCTGTGCCCGTCGGCTTCCTCATGACTGTCAGTTTCCGTGATGTGCGTTACGCAGATGGACAATGCATGTCTGTCTGAGTAAATGACGTGTGTCACTCAGAAAGAATGCAGGCAACGATAACTGATGGGCAGAATGGGCACTTGTTGAGTCTGAGGGGAAAAGGGCAGGGGCTCAAGCCCCTGGGGTCTATAAGTGCATGTGCCTGTGTCCTCTGATTCTGTTCATGGAATGACATAAGGGCCCAGCTGTACCTACCTTGGAAGGACATCAACATAGTTAAATGTTTTTAGTAGATATTTTACTGCTTATAATTGTTGTTTGTTATCTGATTATTTCAATTTCAAGATTCAGGGTTCTAGACTGGAGGTTTTTAAAAGGAGCTCATGTGCTCCTAAGATGAAAAATATTGGCACATGCAGATACATTTAGGAGCACAGTTCAGTTGTTGAGGTAGAGATTTAAACTGTCAATAACAATTGTGGAGGACAACAGAGAGCTGAAAACATACCCTACATAAATATGTATGCTAGGGTCTCCAACCTTTTCGGGTATGAGAGTTATTTTTTTAAACTATTTTACCTGTTATGAGTCACCCTTTTTGCTTTCAGTTAGGCACATTCTTCTCTCCCCTGCAACTTCTCCCTAGGTCCTTATTATACTAGAGAAACAACTGCACAACATTTTCCTTAAATATTCCTACTGTAAGTATATAAACTGCTCTAGATGAGGCACTATAAATTCAGTTTAGCCTCCAATTTGGTACGTAAATAACACGTTTACGTACTGTATGAGGAAATAGCTAAGAATTCATGCTTTCTCAACTCTCCACTAAATCTGGTTGTTCTGTGCAGGACACCAGCATTTGCTGCAATAAAAGCAAAGTAACCATATTTAAAAAGAGTTGACATTGTACAATAGATTGCTAACGACAGATCTTAATGTCCATTTCCACAGCCTCGGTATGAAAGAGGCAAGACTCAAATCACTTGGCGTTTGAACTTAACATATGTAAAAAGCAACGTGGTCACAGGGGAATACGTAATATATTATACATAAATCTGTGACACCCAATTTCGTATGATATGTTACGTTACTTTAGGTTACATTACAATGTGCTACCAAAACGTATAATACATTACGAATGCTACTAAGTATCACAGCAATGGGGTTAAGGTTAGGGTAAACATTTGGGTTAAGGTTATAAAACGAAAAAGGTTGGGTTAAGGTTTGGTTATGCTTAGGTATCACAGCACTGGGTTTAAGGTTAGGGTTAAGTTTTGGGGGTAAGGTTATGAAACAAACAAGGTTAAGTTAGGTTTTAGTTAATGTTTGGTATCACAGTACTGGGGTTAAGGTTTGGGTTATGGTTACAAAAATACTTCCGCGGATGGGCGGAAACATCGTTGCTTGACCTAGCATAATATATCTTACGAATTTGGATGTCGAAGATTTACGTAAAATACACTGCTCAAAAAAATTAAAGGAACACCTAAATCACACATTGGGTCTCGATGAACGAAACATTAAATATCAAAATCTTTACTGTACATTGTGTGATTAGTTAAGAACAAAATGACGTAAAATCACCAACTGATTGAGGGCTGGGTTCAAACTCACACCAAAAATCGGAAAGTAAACAATTGAAATCACAGGCTGTTCCAACTTGTGTGAATTTCATCACGGCAACTCATAATGTGACTTAGTTGCATGTATGGCCCCCGCATGCCTGTATGCACTCCCGACAATTTCTGGGCATTCTCCTGATGAGACGGCGGGTGGTGTTCTGGGGGATCTCCTCCCAGACCTGGATCAGGGCATCAGTGAGCTCCTGGACAGTCTGTGGCGCTACATGGCGGTGTTGGATGCACCGATACATAACATCCCAGTGGTTCTCAAGTGGATTCAGGTCTGGGGAACGTGAGGACCAGTCAATGGCATCAACACCTTCATCATCCAGGAACTGCCTACACACTCTGGCCCCATGAGGCCAGGCATTGTCCTGCACCAGGAGGATCCCAGGGCCCACTGCACCAGGATAAGGTCTGACTATGCATCTGAGCATTTCATTGTATTTCAACGGTACCTAACAGCAGTCAGGGTACTGTTGGCTAGCATGTGGAGGTCTGTGCAACCCTCCAAGAATATGCCTCCCCTGACCATCACTGACCCACCGCCAAATCGGTCATGCTGGATGATGTTGCAGGCAGCATAACATTCACCACGGCTCCAGACTCTTTGACATCTGTCAAATGTGCTCAGTGTGAACCTGCTCTCATCTGTGAAGAGAACGGAGCACCAATGGTGGACCTGCCAATTCTGGTATTCTCTGGTGAATGTCAATCGAGCTGTACGGTGCTGGGCTGTGAACACAGGTCCCACTAGAGGATGTCGGGCCCTCATGCCACCCTCATGGAGTCTGTTTCTGACAGTTTGTTCAGAAACATGCACACCAGCAGCCCACTGGAGGTCATTTTGTAGGGCTCTGGCAGTGCTCCTCCTGTTTCTCCTCACACAAAGGAGCAGATTTCGGTCCTTCTGCTGGGTTGATGCCCTTCTATGGCCCTGTCCAGCTCTCCTCGTGTAACGGCCCGTCTACTAGTATCTCCTCCATGCTCTTGAGACTATACTGGGAGACACAGCAAACCTTCTTGCAATGGCACGTATGGATGTGCCATCCTGGAGGAACTGGACTGCCTGTGCAACCTGAATGGGCTGTAGGTACCGCCTCATGCTACCAGTAGTGACAAGGACACTAGCAAAACGCAAAACTAGAGAAGTATCAGTCAGGAAGGATAAGGAGAGAGCAATTGTCTGTGGCCACCACCTGCAGAACCATTCCCTTTTTGGGGGTTGTCTTGCTGTTGCCTCTCCAGTGCACCTGTTGTCACTTTCATTTGCACCAAAACAGGTGACATTGATTCACAATCGCTTAAGCTTCCTAACTGGACAGATTGATACCCTGAAGTTTAATTGACTTGGTGTTATACTGTGATGATTACGTGTTCCCTTAGTTTTTTTGAGCTGTGTACTTTACATACGCCCCGAGACCAGGCAGCTAAAAAGATTAGGCTATACTATTGTTATATTCAGCTACAGTGTACAAAAACACAAACATTAACACACATTTAGAGATAGCTAAGAACTACTATTTGTTGTACTAAATGTTCAGTCAGTAGCTCGAATAACAGCAAAGTAACTGTATTTGCGTTTGTTAACACATTATGTAATATAATGCTGGCCGCAGATCTCAATAGTTAATTCCACAGTCACGGTTTTATTATAATCAAGGCTCAAATCATTTTCTTTTATAACGACGGTAACTAACCATATGTAAAAAGAAATGCTATACATTTTACAGTATAGTAGATTACCAGCCACATACCCCAATACTTATCTTCATAATCTAGCTAAAATAAAGAATAAATTCCCACTGTCTGTTTAACAAGAAGCAAGGCAAAAATCACTATATGTAACTTACATATTTACCGCATTGGTCTTGTTAAACTGCTGTACTCCGAATGTGTTTATTAAATACATTTTTCAATCGGTGTTGCAACCATTTCAGCAAACAAGTAAAACCAGAAAAGGAACCAGGCAAGCCTAGTTCAGCCAGCCTGCAATGAAAAGTGATAAATGTTGTTGCCCTTACAGGATTCAAACCCAGGTCTCCCACATGAGTGGCTGTGTCTTTAACACTACACCACAGTGCTATACGTTTGCCCAGTGTCGGTATAGCATCTCGACATTAGATCATTTTGTCGCGCATTAACATCATGCCAAGTTTGAATATTTCACTAGACACCATTAAGGATTGTCTTAAACTGAAAACGTTTCTTATTAAGCTTACCTTATTAAGTTTACAAATAGCATCTATGAAATGTATGTCTTTTGCCACTGTCTGTTACAAGTATCTAACTTACTAATTGGACTACTTAGTCATAAGATTTGAGCAATTGCTAGCGAGACTGAATATGAACATATTCAGCCAAAGCTATTTTATGGCACAAAAACATTAGTTTTTCTTTCATTTGTGAATGACATTGATACAATAACTATCAATATAGGTGACGATAACTGACTTTTTCATCAAGTGAAAAGATGAGAATCGTGGAAAACCCTACTCTTTCACTGCCCAAGGGGTTTTTATGTAGCCTATATTACCCCAAAAATCATGCATGGATGCATACTTGAAAATCCTCCAGAAATATTTGCAATATAAACAGGTTTATTTTTGGCTAACTGTAACGTAGCTACTGAAGGTTTGTTGCCAGCAAAGTTTTTGTCTATCCTGACCCAAAAAGCATGCACGGATGCGTACTTCGAATATCCACCAGAAATAGTCGCAATATAACCGTGAACAGTTTTATTTTAGGCTTACTATAACGCAGCTACTGAAGGTTGTAGCCTGCGAAGTTTTTGTCTATCCTGACCCAAAAAGCATCCACGGATGCATCCTTCGAAAATCCACCAGAAATAGTTGCAATATAACCGTGAACAGTTTTATTTTAGGCTTACTACAACACATCTACTGAAGGTTATAGCCAGCAAAGTTTTTATCTATCCGGAACAAATCCTAATGCATAATTTGCTTTGACGAGATTCGAACGCGGGACCTATTGGTTGCAGGTCCGCATCCCTAACCACTACACTATTTAACAAGGGTCGGTCGGTCAGTCAGTCAGAGACATTCCCTCTTCTTGGCCGGCTCCGCTTATGTGGTCCGGCAAAAATTCAATAATATCCAGCTCCGTTGTACAGTAGCCTACTCCAGTCCAAGTATGTATGGTTCAATATCACTATGTAAGATTACTTTAAAATGTATCCTTCAAATCAGAATGACAAGCAATTTTTCTGTTTATTGTAAAGCTAGCTAGCTAGCAGTTTCCAGACTGCAGATTTAAAGAACATGCCGAGTGGAGAGGAAGGGGAGGGACTATGGCAGAACTATGGCATCACTGAAAACCATCCGATGGCTCTTTCAATTAAGGACAATCACAACTACATATAGTCAGAGCAGTTGGTACAACATGGAGTCTTAGCGAAATGAGACACGGCCTGACTACTGTACATTCATTTTTCAGATCTCGCTCACCCTTCTATACACAGTGACGTGATAGAATGTGCTTTTTTGGTTAAACCTCGCTCCTTTTGGCCAATTATGTGTGAAACACAACTCACTGCCCTAGAAATCTGTCAGACATGATACACACCACCTAAGGTCCCCGTAGGGTGAAGTGCCCCTTTCATTGCATAGTGTGAATCTGTCCCTTTTATTGCACTTTTACTGAAAGCAGAATGTGTGGGCTTTGATGTAGCCTGCTGCTGCTACTTTATATAACAAATGGATTCAAATGATATTCTTACTCTGTTTACATTTGCGATGTCGCAGGTACAATTGCTTTACTTAGGTTAACATAATACAGATTGCGAAAAGGCAAGCCCAAAAGCTCCAATTAGCTGATTATCCAACTCGTGCTACATAGACAGTGTCACCAACATGCTGAAAAATTATTTGGTTTAGCTTTTAAGACAACAGTGGCTAAGCAGGTGTGGGTTAGTTTTCGCAAGGTTCATTACATGACGTTTGTGCAGCTGTGAAGGTATCAATGAAGCACGTGCAGTGAGAGAAGATGACAGCTTTTGTTTCCATG
The DNA here is from genome assembly GCA_016801175.1 of Esox masquinongy. Classification (NCBI taxonomy): domain Eukaryota; kingdom Metazoa; phylum Chordata; class Actinopteri; order Esociformes; family Esocidae; genus Esox; species Esox masquinongy. The sequence goes on along the minus strand of JACXGI010000065.1, from coordinate 26,426 downwards.
GTGCGTGATTAATTTCAGTTGTGCTGGGTAGTATGAAACAGCATTGTAACTGTTGAAAACATTTGAATATTTTATTCTATATAACCAAGCAACATTTCAAGGCAGAACTTCATGGAGCAACTGCTTCCAGGTTTCTTATTTTATCTCTCTAAAGAAAAACAGTGAAATAATAAATGAATGCTAAACATTTTACAATGCTGACCAAATAGTAAAACAGTTTATTAAATGTCAGCGATAACATCCCACTTTCTCAATCCACATCCTCACTCAATGTGTATTTTTTCTTTGAAACATCATTGAGAATTTATGAGTTTAGTCGTGTCAGTTTTGTAATTTAGTACCTGCCAGTAATGATATCTGGGAATGCCAGATTTTCAACAGGACTCTTTGTTAGAGCGGTTTAAATATGGAGCCACCATCAAACCAGAATCACTATCCAGACAATGAAGCTGTCTATTTTTCAGTTGATTGTGTGTAATATACCTGTAAAAACATTACTGGATGTTTATGGGTTGTTATCTATCTATCTTGTGTTGTGGGCTTAGTTGTAGAGTGCTGTGGTGTTTATTTTTGTGGTTTAGTTGCTGGGCTCATTCACGTGTTAGACATTTTTGTAACTTGATGTAGGCTAGTAGTGGCTGTTCACAGTTGGGAATCAAACATTTTTATGAAATGATATATAGAGTGCTTGTAAAAGTCAAATCCCTGACCAATTCTCTCATTTTACAGTATTATATGTACAAAAAAAAAATCACATGTTGCTTGCATAAGTATTCAAGCCCTACACATTAATGGTAGAACCACCTTTCGCTGCAATAATAGCTTTAAGAATGATGCTGCCACCGCTATACTATGTATACTATTTCATGGTTCACAGGTGGGAGATGGTAAGGTAACTGTGTCCTTGTTAGGGCAATTTCTTTCATCTGCGTAAACTGGGAGCTTCCACAGCACAGGGATTGAATACTTACGCAAGTAACATCTCCCAACCAATGTCACTTTACAGTAATTGCTTTTGAGTGTCAGTGTTTTGAAATCAAATAACAGAACAAAAAGTTTGTTGTATCATTTGTAATTTGGTAATATGAGAGCATTTGTCAGTGGTTTGAATACAATGTACACATAAAAATTCTACACAGCCTTATTGAAAATGCAGCTTTTGTAAATGCTGAAATCAAGACAAATCATATCAGACCCTTTCCACCTTTAGTACGTATTATAATTAGAAATAGAATTAAAAAAAACTGCCAGTCACATTCTAAATAATGTACAAAGTTAATTTGCCATCACCTGACATAAATTAAAGTAATTCTGATTAGCCCTAAATAAAGTCATCTGTTCCTGGAGGATTTCTGTAACATTCTTGAGGTAGCAAGGTTGCAGGACCCAGGCACAGAGGTAACGTAACCAAGGTTCTTTACTACAAGGATTTTACATGGATGTCACCTAAAACATAAATGTCAACATAAAACAAAGACTGACAAGAAACAATAGGGCAGGAGGAACTTAAATAGTGACATAATGAGGGGCAAACGAGATACAGGTGAAAACTTATCTAGACACAGGTGAAACCAATCAAATAACATAGAAACAGAAACAAAAGACTCTGAACATAGAAGTGTAACAGCCTGTATGGTACAGGCCGTGCCCGGCTGTTACAATTTCCTTGAAGGTTTCTTTGTTGCATACTGCAGAGACGCAGTATGGTCCACAAGGAGCTAACAAAATGTCTTACTGTTGAAAGGTACAGATCAGGAGAGGGATATAAAATACTTTTGAAAGGATTACATTAGGGCTGCAACTAATAACTGTTTTAATTAATCTATTGATTACTACTTCGATTAATCGGATAGAAAAAATACATAAATTCCAGCATTAAATTCAAGTGTTTCATTTAAAATAAATTAAAGTTTTCTGTGTTTTTCTTATCCTTTTACAATGCCTTCATTAAAACAACTCTAGGCAGTAGTTATAAAACAAATAAAAAAGTGCAAAAAGGCTTATCATAATATAATTTTCAAGACTATTGGAAAAACTTTCCAGGGTACTACATCATGAAGCAGGTTGAGAGACTTTTGACTAATGCTGTAAATGTTAATGCAAATTGTAATGCATTTAAACACTTCAACGTTTCCATTGTGGAGAAATATAGAACTCACCAAAGTTGACGCTAGTGGGTTAATTCAGTTGTTCCCTACCAGGGGTACTAGGACCCCTGGGGGTACTTGGCCTCTCCACAGGAGGTACTTGAAAACACTCATGAAACCATAGGCTTACTAGTCATATTAACATGAGGGGGTTCTTCAAGGGTCCACCGAACAGAGCAAAATCTTGTTGGGGATACAGTAACTGAAAAGGGTTGGGAACCACTGGGTTAATTCATCAGTAACGTTGTGAATGCTTAGCTAGCCGGAGCTGCTCAACTATACACAAACTCAACATGCTCAAGTAGATCCCCGGTACAGTGGTGAAAAACTTGACATTAGCATTAACTCAGCCATGCACTCAAGATTAACAACTCCATGAATACAAATTAAAATGATTGACAAATTTTGATTGTATTAATGTACCATACTGAGCCCTCTTCATCCTCTGTCATCAAGTCTACAACGTGTTTTCTCTTTAAATGCTCATGCATTACAATCATGTCCCCGTGCGATGAGAGTTCTGCTTTACAAATTTCACAACAAACTGTTTTCGTTAAATTCTTCAACGTAAAGTGGTCCATACTTTTGACGTTTCTTGTCGTATGCGACTTCTCTTCGGTGTAGCCTCTGCCACTTCAGCCTTTGCACTCTTTCAAAATGTATTTTTTTGCTGCGTCTCGTGTAGACCCAACTGATAGTGACATTCGTAGCCAATAATTTTTATTATCGACATAATCAATTTTTATTGATTAGTTGTTGCAGCCCTAGATTACGTATGTAACGGAACACTAAAGTGGAGGCAAGATGGCACCACCAGGACATTGCAAAGACTGTTTTCGAAATTGTATAACAGGCCAAGAAAAAAGCTAATCAGGGAGGTTACGAACAAGTCCATGGCAACTTAAAAGGAGCTGCAGGAATTTCAGTCAGGAGCTGGGCACTCCTTGCTTATTAAAACCATTGTGGATGTCTGAGCAGTGGGGTAGGTTGGCAACATGGATGCCACAAAACCTCACAAAACCATGTTATGTTATGGTTTGCTGAGATAGAAAGATTTAGTTTTTATTCCAAAAGATATTGTTTGGCACAAAGCCAATACAGCTCATAAAACAGAGTACACAGTACCTATTGTGAAGCATGGTGGCGGAAGCGTCATACAGTGAGGACAGGGGCTCTGGCAAGGGTAAAAGTGACAATGAGTAGCCCTATTAGAAAGCTGAAGAATATCACCTTTCAACATGACAACAATTTGAAACACACAGCCAAATCAACCATACCTGGAAAACTAATATCAGAGCCCAAACCTTAAATTGGGTATAGAAAATCTGTGGGCTGAAGAGAGCTGCATCCAGGAGATCCCCTTGAAAATTGACTGAGCTTGAAATTTTCTGCAAACAAGAGTCGGACCTTGCTAAACTGACTTACTGCTGTAATCTATATATTTTTTACTTAAACATTGTTGGTAACAAATTCTTAATGAAGGTGAAAAAGGTCTGACATGACATGATTTGTCTTGATTTCAGCCTCTACAGTTGTGCTCAAAAGTTTGCATAACCTTGGAGAATTGGTAATATATGTACAACTTGTAAAGAAAACATGAGTGAGCAGGCAAAACACGTCTTTTATTTCTTATGGGATTCATATTCAACTGTAGGTCATAACAGAATGACACAATCATAAAAAAAAAAATAGCAACAAAGAAAAAAATGAACTGACCCCTGTTCATAAGTCTGCATAGCCTTAGTTCTTAATAATGTGTATTGCCCCCTTTAGCATCAATGACTGCATGTAGTCTTTTGTAATAGTTGTCTATGAGGCCCCGAATTCTTTCAAGTGGTGTAGCTGCCCATTCATCTTGGCAAAATGCTTCCAGGTCATGCAAAGTCTTTGATCATCTTGCATGAACCGCACGTTTGAGATCTCCCCAGAGTGGTTCGATGATATATAGGTCTGGAGACTGTGATGGCCACTCCAGAACCTTCACCTTTTTCTGCTGTAACCACTGGAGGGTCCACTTGACCTTGTGCTTAGGGTCATTGTAGGGTTGGGTAGGTTACTTTTTAAATGTAATCCATTACAGTTACAAGTTACCTGTCCACATTTGTAATCAGTAACGTAACTCTTTGATTACTCAAACTCAGTAACGTAATGTAATCTGATTACTTTGAATTACTTTTAGATTACTTTCATATTAAGAGGCATTGGAAAACAAATAGGAATAGCCTATAACCAACTGAACACCTTTTGCGGGATCAATCAATGTTAGAGTTTACTTAGCTGGCCAAAAACAGAATTCGCATTTTACTTTATGGGTTGTGTAGGCTACAATGCCTTTGGAAATGGGTTTCTAAACCATTGCTTTTTACTTCAGTATGATTGGGCTGCATCTCTACATTACACGCTAAAGGTCTGTCAGATATTCAGTCATTCCAATTAATCCAATAAACCTCGATCTTCCAGAATCTGACTTTTCATCTGAGCGTAACCCAAAATCTAATGATGCCTGTTATGTTATTTGTGTTTTATTCATGTTTTTAATTGCTTCAAAACATTGTTGAAAAATAAATGGCAATTACTCGAAAAGGGTATTGACTTTGTTGTATATAATAATTAAGATATCCGTAGCTTTTCGCGCATAAACTATATCTGCAGTAGTCTGATAATTTGCTCCACAACCAACATTGTCAAAATGTTGCAGTAATCCCCGGCACGCGAATGCACGTTTGCAATCGTGAACACCCGCATAGAAATAAGATTCACCCGCATAGAAATAAGATTTACCCGCGCGAATGTAACCTGTGATTATTATGGCCACCAGAGATGGATTTTCAAAACGCAAATTAAAGAAATAAACTGTGATTATAAACCTGCACTCTTAGCTTAAAGTAAATGACGTCAGCAGCCAATGATAACCAATGAACACAATTTTCAGAGATGCTAAGCAAGCAGAATCACATGGCCTACCTGTATGGACGGAGTTGATGTGGCCGCGTCAAATGCAAATAATCATCCTTTGGCAGACTGCTTCCCAACGCACATTTTCTCCTCAAATGTGGTGGTAAATTCCATATAATGTTTTAACTTGAAGGCAGCGCCATGTTACAGCTATCTAACAGATAGTTGCCTAATCTGTTAAACAATTCCTGTAAAAGTTATTCAGTGCAACTCGTCCTGGCTGTGTTGTTCGGTGCATTTGACAAATAAACCTTGAAACTTGAAAAATATATAACACCAGGTAGGCCTATTGTCTGTCATTGTTCTGAGAATTATGCGTCGAGTATATAACTAAATAACATTTTATATGACTCCGCTAATTTTATCGAAGATATACTCTGTCTTACCAACCAACCAAAACCAGAGAAATTTAAACTAGCGCTTCCTCCATCACCAAACTGGTTATGCGCGTCCTCCTTTGCGCGCATGATGATCACAAACACAACTGAGGCGCACAATTCATATTTTGGTTCAAATAACAATGTTTTTATAACATTAAATAATAAACTCAAACATACAACGTGTCATAATTATTTCGCACACCTATTCTTTTTCAAGTGAAGTAATCCAAAAGTAATCGTACGTTTTTTCAAAAGTATCTGTAATCCGATTACAATATTTTTGTAACGGATTACATTTACTGTTTTTTTGTAATCCGTTACTCCCCAACTCTGGGTCATTGTCATGGTGGAAAGTCCAAGAGCGTCCCATGCGCAGCTTTCATGCAGAATAATGCAAATTGTCTGCCAGTATTTTCTGATAACATGCTGCATTCATGTTGCCATCAATTTTCACAAGATTCCCCGTGCCTTTGGAGCTCACACATTCCCAAAACATCAGTGAGCCCACCACCATGCTTCACAGTAGGGATATTCTGATATTCTGTTCACTATAGGCCTTGTTGACCCCTCTCCAAACATAGCGCTTATGGTTGTGACCATAAAGCTCTATTTTGGTCTTGTCACTACAAATTACAGTGTGCCAGAAGATGTGAGACGTGTCAAGGTGTTGTCAGGCATATTGTAACCGGGCTTTTTTGTGGCATTGGCGCAGTAAAGGCTTCTTTCTGGCAACTCGATCATGCAGCTCATTTTTGTTCAAGTATCATCGTATTGTGCTCCTTGAAACAACCACACCGTCTTTTTCCAGAGCAGCCTGTATTTCTCCTGAGGTTACCTGTGGGCTTTTCTTTGCATCCCAAACAATTCTTCTGGCAGTTATGGCTAAAATCTTTCTTGGTCTACCTGACCTTGGCTTGATATCAAGAGATCCCCGAATTTTCCACTTCTTAATAAGTGATTGAACAGTACTGACTGGCATTTGCAAGGCTTTAGATATCTTTTTATATTCTTTTCCATCTTTATAAAGTCCAATTACTTTGTTACGCAGGTCTTTTGACAGTTATTTTCTGCTCCTCATGGCTTAGTATGTAGTCTGCTTTATAAACAGACACTAATTACAATTTAAAAAGCCACAGGTGTGGGAAATTCACCTTTAATTGCCATTTTCACCTGTGTGTGTCATCTTGTGTGTCTGTAACAAGGCCAAACATTCAAGGGTATGTAAACTTTAGATCCGGGCCATTTGGATGATTTCTGTTATCATTATGATTTAAAAAGGAGCCAAACAACTATGTGATAATAAATGGCTATCCTTAACTAAAATACTTTTTTGCCGGACCGCGTAAGCGGAGCCGGCCAAGAAGAGCGAATGTCTCTTACTAGGTGAGTGACTGAGTGAGTGACTGAGTGATTGACTGACTCTTGTTAAATAGCGTAGTGGTTAGAGAAGCGGACTTGTGAACTATAGGTCCCAAGTTCGTATCTCCTCGCAGGCGAAGCGAATTACGCATTATAAATTATTCCGTATAGACGAAAACTTTGCTGGCTAAAACCTTCAATATCTACATTATCGTAAGCCTGAAATTAAACAGTTGACGGTTATATTCCGACTGTTTCTGGTGGATTTTCGAAGTACGCATCCGTGCATGCGTTTTGGGTCAGGATAGACAAACACTTTTGCTGGCTACAACATACATTAGTTACGTTATAGTAAGCCTTAACTTAAACTGTATACGGTTATATTGCGACTGTTTCTGGCATGGAAAAGTTCATCTTCAGTCTCGCTAGCAATTGCTCAATTCTTATGATTATTCCTAGGAAGTTAGTAGATACTAGTAAGCCTATTACTGGCTAATAAGCTGTTAAAACGGCCAGTGGCAAAAGCAATACAGTTCATAGACGCTATGGTGGAGGTAAGCTTAATAAGAAACGTTAGTCAGTTTAACACAATCCTCAATGGAGTCTAGCGCAAGTGCTGCAACCTGTAATGCCGTGGCGTAGTGGTTAAAGACAGTGCCTCTCATGTGGAAGACCTAAGTTCGAATCTATTGAGAGTAACGACATTTATTAATTATTTCTGGTATATTCCACGATTCTCTCATGTTTTCACTTGATGAAAAAGTTAGTTATCGTCGCCTTTATTGATAGTTATTGTATAAATGTAATTCACGAATGAAAGAAAAAAGTACGTTGTTTTGCCATGGAAGAAAAAAATACGTTATTATGCCATGAAATGAAATAGCTTTGGCAGACTCGCTAGCAATTGCTCAATTCTTATGACTATTCCAGTAAGTTAGTAGATACCGGTAAAGCTTATTACTGGCTAATACGTTGTTAAAACGGCCAGTGGTAAACACAATACATAGCCGCTATATTTGGTGGAGGTAAACTTAGTAAACAACAGTCAGTTTAACTGTGTCAGTGTCATTCACAAATGGCCAATTAACTATTAAAATGGCCAGTGGCAAATGAGGATTTGTTCAGGATAGAGACAAGAGGCTATACTGACAACCAGTAAATGTACAGCTCCGTGGTGTCGTGGTTAACGACACAGCCTTTAACGTGGGCGTCCCGGGTTCGAATCTTGAGATGGCAACACTTTCTGTTGTGGGCCGGCTGTACTAGACTTGCCTGGTTTCTTGTTTTGCATGATCAGTCATATTTTTAAAATGAATGCCAAAATTTCACAATTTCTGCCGGGGTATGCAAACTTATGAGCACAACTGTATATCAACAGTGGTTGCATTACCAAAAGTATTCAAACCCCTGACCAATGCTCTTCTACACAAAAGCAGTTACTGTAAGGTGACATTGGTTGGGAAATATATAAAGTACACATCACAGAGACAAATGACAATACACATTACAGAGAAACGGGAATGAACTAGGCCTCCCTCTTAATAGAAAATATCTCCTGTTGGTAAATGAGACGTGTCTTTCCATCATACAGTCCTCAGGTAAAGGGAGAAACAATAGCAGAGCTTGTTCTCCAGCTCCAGGCCTGTGATTCCAGGATCTACTGGTGGGCTTAAGAAATATGGGACTTTCCTGGAACCAACAGCTGGAACACTGGAAGGGGACTGGCTTGAGAAGTCAGCCCTCAGACAAGGTCTGGTTATGTCAATAGAATATGTGGTCCTTTTCTCACCCCGTCGTCAGTATCCAGAGTGTAGGACAGGGTCAGGAAAACCTGAATCCACTGATACCAACTTAGGGGACATACAGTGGATATAAAAAGTCTACACACCCCTGTTAAAATAACAGGTTCTTGTGATGTAAGAGAATGAGACAAAGATAAATCATGTCAGAACTTTTTCCACCTTTAATGTGACCTATAACATGAACAATTCAATTGAAAAAAAAACTGAAATCTTTGAGGGGGAAAAATAAAAAAAATCACAATAACCTGGTTGCATAAGTGTGCACACCCTTAAACTAATACTTTGTTGAAGCACCTTTTGATTTTATTACAGCGCTCAGTCTTTTTGGGTAGGAGTCTATTAGCATGGCACATCTTGACATGGCAATATTTGCCCACTCTTCTTTGCTCCAAATCTGTCAGATTGCGAGGACATCTCCTGTGCACAGCCCTCTTCAGATCACCCCATAGATGTTCAATTGAATTCAGGCCTGGGCTCTGGCTGGGCCATTCCAAAACCTTAATCTTCTTCTGGTGAAGCCATGCTTTTGTGGATTTGGATGTGTGCTTTGGGTTGTTGTCATGCTGAAAGGTGAACTTCCTCTTCATCTTCAGCTTTCTAACGGACGCCTGAAGGTTTCGTGCCAAAATTGCCTGGTATTTGGAACTGTTCATAATTCCCTCCGCCCTGACTAAGGCCCCAGTTCCAGCTGAAGAAAAACAGCCCCAAAGCATGATGCTGCCACCACCGTGCTTCGCTGTGGGTATGGTGTTCTTTGGGTGATGTGCAGTGTTGTTTTTGCGCCAAACATACCTTTTGGAATTATGGCCAAAAAGTTCAACCTTGGTTTCATCAGACCATAACACATTTCCCACGTGCTTTTGGGCGACTTGATGTTTGTTTTTGCAAACTTCAGCCGGGCTTGGATATTTTTCTTTGTAAGAAAAGGCTTCCGTCTTGCCACCCTACCCCATAGCTCATTCATATGAAGAATATGGGAGATTGTTGTCACATGTAGCACATAGCCAGTATTTGCCAGAAATTCCTGCAGTTCCTTTAATGTTGCTGTAGGCCTCTTGGAAGCCTCCGTGACCCGTTTTCTTCTCGTCTTTTCATCAATTTTGGAGGGACGTCCAGTTCTTGGTAATGTCTCTGTTGTGCCATATTTTCTCCACTTGATGATGACTGTCTTCCACTGTGTTCCATGGTATATCTAATGCTTTGGAAATTTTGTACCTTTCTCCTGACTGATATCTTTCAACAATGAGATCCCTCTGATGCTTTGGAAGCTCTCTGCGGACCATGGCTTTTGCTCTGAGATGCAACTAAGAAAATGTCAGGAAAATCCTACTAGAACAGCTCAGCTTTATTTGTGATTAATCAGAGTCACTTTAAATGATGGCAGGTGTGTAATGACTTCTATTTAACATGAGTTTGAATGTGATTGGTTAATTCTGAACACAGCCACATCCCCAGTTATAAGAGGGTGTGCACACTTGCAACCAGGTAATTGTAAGGTTTTTATTTTTCATTTTTCCCCCTTGAAGATTTCAGTTTGTTTTTCAATTGAATTGTTCACATTATAGGTCACATTAAAAATGGAAAAAGTTCTGACATGATTTATCTTTGTCTCATTCTTTTACATCACAAAAACCTGGCATTTTAACAGGGGTGTGTAGACTTTTTATATCCACTGTAAGTGGGTAGATAGATAGATAGATAGATAGATAGATTTTTTTTGTCTAACGGAAAATGTCTCCTCGACATATCGACATAAGCAAGATTGTGCATGGCTTTTGTGCAGAAAATAGATGCTGTCATTAAAATCTCTAGTGTAGGGTCCTACCACCTGGTAATAATATTTGACTGGGTGAGTAGGTTTTTGCGCTATCCAATACCGTTTCAGGGTCTTAATTCTGGACCCCAGTTATTCTAAAACGTTAGTGTTAGTGCTGTGGTTTGAACACTTATTGCCAGCACATCCCTGATACAATGTATCCAATGGCTCCAGGCTGACGTGTTGGAACGTCATTCAAATCAGCAGCCAGAAAATATGCAGTTACCCCTTACTTTGAGAGTCCCGATGTCCATCTGGAGATGATAGCAAACTATCAGCAAACTATCAACATACTGTCCGTTGATAAACAACTGTTTGCTAATGTTACAGTTAGAGTTAGTTTTCGAATAAGGGTTAGGGTAAAGTTAAGGATTAGAATAGGGGTTAGGTTAGAGTAAAGGTTAGGGTTAGCAGATAGTTAATGTAAAGAAGGGTACCACAACAAAAACTACTGTTTTTGATAGAAAATTGTTTAGTACCTAGTATACAGTAAACACCCTAGCAGACCTACAGTGTATGCAATGCAAGTGGAAGGTCACATTTGTGTTATTCAAACATGTTGGAACTGGTTAGGCCAACATCTTATTTACTTTGTGTTGAAACTTAAAGTATGTTATGTTATTTTAACAGTGTCAGTAAAAACCTATGTATTCTATTGTTGAAACATAGTCCAGACTTGTTGACAGTGGTGAGCAAAGAGAAAAACATGGAGGCTTTCCCTATTGCTTTCTTCTCAGTCTTCTCAGCCAAACTTATTAGTAGGCAAGATCATGACAGCTTAAAGTTTGTGAGTAAACTGTGTTTTAGGTTGTTTTGGGTTGATGTGAAATGACTGAATGATGTCTTCCACAACTAATCATTATTGCATCCTATTGGGCATGAATTCATCTGCATATTGGAGGAGATTGTTCCTACACTGATGTATTAACCACATAGCTAGATCCACATTGTTAGTGCACCAATACTGCTTGGTATCATAGCATACATAAAACATGTACCGACCTAAATAGTAATAGCAGACTTAAAGACCTGTGTATTACCTACATACTTACAGATGCTTGTTGGAACTGAGTTAGATCCCGGCAGAAACGGTGTTTGCGCTGAGTCAGGCGCTTATCAGGTCTCAGAGCAGTCAGTCTTTTGGTCTGGTCTGCTGGTCAGCGGGTATTGTCTGGTGCGTGGCACGTCTCCACACAGGTTGAGGCTGGCTTAGGCTTGCACGGTTAATGATCACACCAGAGCACCTCTATCCCTCAGGTGCCTGCCTGCAAACACAACCGACGTACACATGCTACCAGTGTGTGTGCTTGATTGATCAAGAGGGCCTTTGTTTTAGTTCAACCAAACTTTAAAAGTTATTGACTGGTCAGCTCTTGGACCTTTCATAATCATCAGTAACTTAATGTAAACTGACCTCTCATTCAGTCCAAACTTGTGGTCTAGGTAGGGACACAGTGACAATTTGTTGTGGCCCAAGGTGGCACTGAAATCAAGCCTGCAGTTTGTTTTAGCTCTATTGAAATGTTGCAGACTTTGGACTATTGATCCTATTCACTTGTACTTTTTCAACATGCCAATTTGGCAGCATGTTATTATGGCACTACTCTTGGTCAAACATTCGTATCTCAATCCTCTCTCTTCCTTTTGATTAAAACACACTTTAGTCTTTTGAGGTGGGGTTTCAGGTGAAGCTGAATGTAATGGTGTGTTTTCGTTGTGTCATCTTCCACAGGAAGTCTGGGGATGACTCTGCCGGGAAGTGCAGGGGTGCCCTTTCTGACACCTTGTCGTTTGGTGGGTGTGTGTCTGACTTTTGTGCTGTTGGGGGGGATTGGAGCTGCTGTCTGGGCTGTAGGTAAGACTTCTGCTTCAGCTCTCCCATAGTATTCCTGTGTACATTTTGTAATGTGCGCATTCTCTGGGATGCCCACTGACCACTGTAAATGTGTGCATATCAAGTTTTATATATATATATATATATATATACACACACACACTCACACACATTAGGGGTGTAATGGTACGTAGAAGTCACGGTTCGGTACATACCGAAAGTTTTAAGTCACGTTCAGTACGATTTGGGTAAAGTGGAAAAAAACATGCAAAACATAACATATATTTTAATTTATTTCAAAGTTATAAACTCTGCCCATTGCCACTGTATTTAAAGCAGGCAGTAGGTTGGATTTTTTCAGTAAAAAAACAATTACAGAATTTTGCAATTACTCACCGATCAGAAAGCGGTTCCGCACCAATGCCCGATAGAGAATGACGTTCCAAATAATAATATGAAAAATAGAATTACCTGTTCCACAAAGCGCCAACTCAGAGTTACCCAGGGCCCTCTAATGTACCCAAGGCCCAATTTGACCCCAACCCATACCTTAGGAAGTGCACTATAACGTTAGCTTGCCTCAGTTTCTCAACCCTGCTCCTGGGCGCCCCCTGCCCTGCATGTTTTAGATCTCTCCCTGCTCTGTCACACCTGATTGAAATGATCAGCTCATTATCAAGTCCTTTATGTAGTGATGGCCATTCAAGACTTCATTACCGTTCTTCTACCAGCAGGATATTATGCTAGCAGTGCTAACTCAGATTTTCTTTATCAAACTAAGCCATCATTGAAATATATAAGGTAATATAGTTAACAATCTAGTCTGTACATTTTATGTTTAATGTCCGTTCCAATGTTATTCTTGTCTGTTCTTTTTCACAGACTAGATTGTTAACTTTATTGCCTTATACATTTCAATGATGGCTTTTATTGTGATAAAGAAAATCTGAGTGCTGCCAGCATAATATCCTACTGCTAAAATAACGCTAATAAGCCTTGAATGGCCATCACTACCTTCACGTCCTTGCACATCCTGATGGTGCTCTGGTATTCTCTTCTTTTGAAAAAATACTTCAGTAAACTAATTTGAACATTTAGGTTTAATTTGAGGTGAACTAAAACCATCTCTATTAATAGTTTCATGTTTATATCATTTGTGTGTTTGATTGTTTGTTTTTTTCTTTGGGAAATCATAGTTACGTTTTGTATCAGTGAAGAAGACACAGGATTATATGATGGTGAGTAGGAAAACTCTCAAAGCCAGCCTCTTAATTTCAGAACTGATGGAATGGTTTGTCTGATCCTGTATCTATTTGCCCCACCCCAGTCCAGGTGAACTCCAATCCAGGTTCTGACCTGCGTCTCAGGGTGTTTGACTCAGCCCAACGACGGTGGAGACACGTCTGTTCCTCAGAGGACAACCAGCTCCTTGCCAACATTAGCTGTGAGGAGATGGGCTTTGTCAGGTGAGTTGACCTGCAAGAGGACTACACAAAATGTATACCTCTGAAGTCAGATTTAAGCTAGAGCTATTGAACTCATCTGTCAGTGTTTGAAATCTAATGAACAAATGTATGCCTTTGTGTCCTGTCTAGTGTGGTGAATTACTCTGTGTCAAGTACACCTGAAGGAAATAATGACCGTGGGGAGTTTTTCTGTGTCAAAGAGAAAGAGCTGACCTATGGCAAAAAGATCAAAGAGTCTTTATATCCTTGGTAAGACTACATCATTACTAGAGTTGTCCGCAACAACAACAAAAAAATTGTGGACGACCAGTAGTAAACAGTTCTCTCGTTCAATTGATTATTGTTTTCACACAGAGTCAATGCTATACCGCTGCAGACATGGAGGCAGGGCACATGTGCTGGGAGAACGGAGGACGTTTAATTAAAGAACTTAGATGAAACAAAACAGAAACTAAATCACAAGACAGAACAACGTTACATTGGGTGAGACCAATCAAAGACCGGCAAGACACACTAGGAAAGGACAAACTTAAATAGGGACAGTGATCAGGAACACAGGTGAGGGTAATAATCACAAACAGGTGTCCGTGCTCCACATGAGGGAGAGAGGGCGTCAGTTTTCACCACGTCGCAAATGCTTGTTTTTATGGACAGTTTATTTTGCAGGGAGGAAAGTCTGAACCATCTCCAAACCGGACGGGATTTTGCGTCATCACTTCCACACGGTCATGATCTGTGATCGTTCTATGCTATATACTGTACATATATATGTAATATAAATATGATCTAATATACATGTAGATAGGAAAACATCTGCACAATCCCTGGTAAAATGTGGCCATGTATAGTACTGAGATGACACAAGTGCACCGTTTTGACCTCCAGTGTGGTGTCATCACAATTATTTTTCCTGAAATGGCGAGTACTATTTCTGGGCAGATTTTACCAGGAAGATCTTGTGTAAATGTTTCCCTGTCTCGCATGCACAGCTTTTTTGTTGGTGTCTTTATGACCCTGAAGCGGTGACGTATAATTCCAGATACTCAGACCCCGTTCTTCCATCGCGACCATGACAGGTTGTTGCAGAATCATCGCCCACTCTCTCTGATTGGCCACCAGCTGGAGACAAGAGGCAATAGTTGCACATTGTTCAGCTTTAGTGGCAAGGCCAAATATCATTCATGCTCCCATGGACAGCAGCCAATTTGCTTCCTCTTGCCGCTGCAGCCAGGGTGAGAGACAAGTCTGCCGTCAAGCATACATTGAAAACAATAGAGACAGAAGGGTTGCCGCTTGTCAGTGTAAGCCCCTTTATGTGTTAATAAAATCAACTATATTCACTGAGCTGGTCTAATGCTTTTAAATTGCACTGAATAGTGAAATATCACAAATCACTTGAGGGGCCATTATTATATTATTATGCTCACTCATAACATTAACTGGGTTGCATGGTGAAAAGTTAAACAGGGTATTGCATTTAAATGGGCTAAATACTGTTTTGTATAAATTACACTACAGCAGCTTGGAAGTATGCTAACAATTCAAAAGTGGGAAAAAACTAAGTAGGTTTCCTTCATTCCAGCTCAAATTCGGTGTACACCGTAGCAATCTTAGATAGTTGATGTTATACTCCATCTAAAATCAATATAGTGAAATTAAAATTATTTAAATGGTTTATCTACTACTTATTGCCTTTGAAGATGGCATCTTGTTTTCAATCCAGTTTACACCAAATCATAACGGCTCTTTGAGGATGCACCGAGTACAATGCTCATTTGAACAACAACCCATGAAGAGACATGTTTGCTTGCCCACCGATAGTTATGCTAAAAGTTTAATGTACCAGACATGGCCACCATTATGCTCTTTTAGATACATAATCTACAACTACAAATATATTGTTACATATAATTGTCTTTTCTACCCCTCTATTGCAGCCAGTAGGTTAATGTTTTGCATTCATAATTTGTCTTGACTTAACAGCAAAATACAGTTAAAACTAATTAAATGTAATAGGTTACATTTACAAGTTACCTGTCCAAATTTGTAATCAGTAACTTTTCTGATTACTTTAATATTAAGAGGCATTAGAAGACAAACAGGAATAGCCTATAACCATTTGAACACCTTTTACGGGATCAATCAATGTTAGAGTTTACATAGCTGGCCAAAAACGGAATTTGCATTTTACCTTATGGGTTATGTTGTAAAGGGTTTCTAAAACATTGCTTTCTACTTCAATATGATTGTGCTACATCTCTACAATACACCTGTCAGATATTTAGTCATTCCAATTAATCCAATAACCCTTGATCTTCCAGAATCTGACTTTTTATCTGAACATAACCCAAAATCTAAGGATGTGTTAACCTATTCTGTTATTTGTGTTTTATTCATGTTTTTATTGCTTCAAAACATCGTTGAAAAATGTCCGTAGCTTTTCGCGCGTAAACTAATTCTGCAGTAGTCTGATGTTTTGCTCCAACCACCAACATAGTCAAAACATTGCAGAAACCTCAGGCAAGCGAATGCACGTTCGCAATCATGAACAAACACCCGCACACAAATACGTTTTACCCGCGCGAACGTAACCTGCGATTATTAGGGCCACCAGCGATGGATTTTCAAGAACCGAACTGTGATTATACTCCTGCACTCTTATCTTAAATTCGATGTTGTCAGTAGCTAATGATAACCAATGAACGCAATTTTCTGAGATGCAAAGCAAGCAGAATCAGATGGCCTACATGTATGGAATTGAGGTGGTTGCATCATCATCCTTACGGTGCATTCACACTATTCGCGAAATTTCGGATAGCCAACGCTAGCATCGCCCAGTGTGCTTCGCCTGTAGCATACTTGTGGGTGTGTCTGTTGGCCACTAGCGTCACAACACCAGGTAAACTGTGTATTAAGGTTTGAGAATAGCACATTTATATGAAGGAACTTCGCATTATTACAATGGTTAAAATTGGAATAGAAACGTATTTTAATAAATTTTTACATTTTTTATGTCTCTACTCAATTCATATGCCTCATTGATGTAATTCTTACAACCTGCAATGCAAGCTAGCAAACCAGCTTGCTACAATTAGGTAGCCACCAGTCAGCTAACGTACCTAATATTGCCACCAGAATCACCAACTATCTCGGCCACCTGTCTCCATGCTGCATTTTTTTTGTTTGCGTCTCTGTAGGAAAATAGCGTGCAATCTTACCGCTCAGGGAATCCCATCACTGCTACTAAAAGTCATCCATCTTTTTTAAAAAGGACCGCAAAGGTTTAATTCTGTTTAAGTTCTTTTAGTTGTACGGAGAGCATTTCACAACCACCTACGCAAAATGTCGTGATTGGTCAGTCCCCAGCAATAGGCGCGAGTGATTTGCATACAGTTGGAGAATCTGAACTTTTTCCTCGCCTCTCACGGATCCCACGCATCACCCCAAAAGCCACTCGGTCGCCACGCTTCCTTTCATTGAAATGAATTGAGCTATCGCCCCCATCGCGAATAGTGTGAATGCACCGTTAGGCAGAGTGCTTCCAGACACCTTTTCTCCTCAAATATCGTGATTAAACATTATATGGAATTTATCTTGAAGGCAGCGCCATGTTACAGCTATTTAACAAATAGTTGCCTAATGTTCTAAACAATTCCTGTCTGAAAAAGATAACACCCGGTAGGCCTATTGCCTATCATTGTTCTGAGAAAGATGCATTGATAACTAAATTACATTTCATATGGATCGGCTGATATCGTAGATACTCAATTTTAACCAACCAAAACCGGAGTAAATTAAACTAGCGCTTCTTCAGTCACTAATCTGGTTATGCGCACCCACCTTTCGGCGCATGATGATCACACACAACTGAGGCGCGCAATTGTTATTTGGTTAGTTGTTTTTAAAACATTAAATTAAAAAAAATCAAACATACAACGTGTCATAATTATTTCGCGCACCTGTTCTTTTTCATTTGAAGTAATCCGAGAAGTAATCATACATTTCTTTCAAAAGTATCTGTAATCCGATTACAATATTTTTGTTGGTAACAAAACAGATTACAGTTACTGTTTTCTTGTAATCCGTTACATGTACTTGTAATCTTTACTCCCCAACTCTGCTTGTACCAATCTATTTTATAACATTCTTTTTCCCAGGGAGTAATAAGTAATGTGATACAATTGGAGTAAGTAAAGAGTAATATGTAATGTATTACTTCTTTGAGTAACAACTCCAACACTTTATGTTTTTCAGTGACTGTAAAAGTGGACAGGTTCTAAGTCTGCTTTGTCAAGGTAGGTTTTTCTGAGAGCTTTGGACCCTGACAAAGTCATGCACATTTTACACTTGGATTAACAGCAACCTGTGAATTGTGATTAATGGCTTATGTGTCCCTCTCTCATCTCTCTCGCTCTTCCCCATCTCACTTGCCCCATACCCTCCAATGTAGACTGTGGCAGGCGTAGTCTGACAGAGGACCGGATAGTGAGTGGTGTGGATGCCAGACAGGGTAGCTGGCCATGGCAGGTCAGTCTGCAGTATGACGGGGTTCACCAGTGTGGAGGCTCCATCATTTCGGACCGTTGGATTGTCAGTGCTGCCCACTGCTTCCCAGAGTAAGCCCTGAATCTTTCTGACTCTTTCTGTCTCTCACTCTCTCACTCGCTCTCGCTTTCACACACTTGCACTTCTTGTGAAGTATTCCTTTTTGTTTTCTCAGGAGGTACCGTCACGTGGCTCGATGGAGGGTGTTACTGGGTTCTATATACAACAAGCCCACTCATAAGAATGTTAGGGTTCTTGAGGTGAAGACTGTTGTTTACCACAGCAGCTACCTCCCCTTTGTAGACCCCAACATAGACGACAACAGCAGGGACATTGCTGTCCTGGCTCTGGCACAGCCTCTGCAATTCACAGGTATCCACGTCTGAGCCCACATTGTGAAGCTTACTGTTTGCATTTTTTTATAGCGTGATTATTTATCTTAGTGTTTCCAGCCACATCAGTCAAGGCCAGAGTGTGTGTTTGGAGGTAGAAGAGTCATACGAAGGGAGAGAAACAGTGAGAGGTGAAGAGAGAGAAAAGGGGAAAAGAAAGAGAAGAGAGAAACTTAAAGGGAGAGGTAAACAGAGGGAAGTCACTATGGTAATTCCCTTCCTCAGGGTTCAGGTTTCCCATCAGACTACCAAACAAAGGCCCTATTTACTACCTATCTGCAGCCACCTTGACCAAAGACAATAATATCAAAATAGGGCAAACGAGTTTCCCCTCAGCTCTGTTACTCTGTGACATTCCCTTTCTGGCATCTCTGCATGTTTATAAAGAGCTTTCATTGCTATAATTTAAAATAGAAAACTCTCTACGGCAGGTATCCCACCACCCGTGAATGAGTAGTTTGCTAAAGAATTGTGAAGTTACATTCAATTTTTGTGTTCCACCAAATCTCTCAAAACAAATCTCACAAGAATCACTATCGGACAGATTCACAGCACCTATCTAATCAATGCAACACTTACATTAATTGACCCACCACTGTTCAGCCATTGTCCTAAAAAGCCAAACCTTACACAACTCTTGTATTTAATTTCCAGCAATATTGCCCCTGTATGTGTGGTTTGATCACTCCATATAGACTGTTGCTCAATAATGATAACCAGTTGACAGTGATGTTGAACTTTAAACTTACCTGACAAAGGAATGTCATAAGTTAGAGTATCAGCTGTATCTCTTTGTTGTTTGTATAAAATGGCTGCAGGAGTAGGCTACAGAACCATTCTAGTGTGGCTCATTCATCTCTTGTTAAATGTATAACTAAAGGAACAAATGAGCTGTTAAATAGGCACAAAAAATCCAAAGGCCTTGTCTGCCTTCTAGTGGTTTGACTCATATTTACGATATCAGTTGTTGCTTGGTGCTTTCCTAAATTACATACCTTGTTTTATTCTGTAGCACGTGAAAATGTGTTAGATGTGTGATGACAATACAAGTACAGCAAGTAAGCAATTTAAAAGAAAAGTAAGTACTATTCAATCATTAGAATTGCATCAGATTTTTCTTTATTTTCTTCACTCTATGTATGTGTACTGAAGACTGCATCCAGCCGGTATGCCTACCGCACTATGGCCAGCGCCTGATTGATGGTCAGATGGGGACAGTGACAGGCTGGGGAAATGTAGGTTACTATGGTGAGTGTGACTTACAAATAGTTCAGATTTGGGCCCAAAAGCGCAATATTGATGGAAATTAGTTAAAAATGTAATCTCGTTTAAGAGAGAAAAGGCTTTCAGACCATTATGGTCCTTTAAGACTGTGAAATTGTTGTCATTGTTAAAACATTGTTATCCACCTCATTTTTCTATAACCATTGAATATAGAAACAGAAACTGTGCTGTAGTGTGCCAATCACTATCGACCAGGAATCAATCATATTTTCCTCACATATGTTGGTCAGATCACTCTGTCGTGAACATGTTTGGGGGGCGTTAACAGCTCAATTCCTTCCTTTCTTTGATCTCTCTTTCTCAGGGAATCTTGCTGATGTTCTTCAGGAGGCTAACGTGCCCATAATAAACGACGCTGTTTGTAATGCTCCCGATTACTATGACAACCAGATCACCACCAGCATGTTCTGTGCTGGCTTTGAGAAGGGTGGTACTGATGCCTGCCAGGTAACTAGCTGTAGACATAATGTTTTCCGTCCACTTACAAACAAATGTTAAGGATTTTTATCTGTTACTGTTTTCAGTATTAATTAATTATATATTCCAAGATAAATCAATATAATACACTTATCCAATTAAGAATAAGTCATGTACTGTATGTGGGTGGTTGAATATGTTATCCCAGGGGGACAGTGGGGGTCCGTTTGTGGCTCAGGACTGCCTTTCCAAGGCCAGCCGCTACCGCCTTCTAGGGGTAGTGAGCTGGGGTACAGGCTGTGCAACGGCCAAGAAGCCTGGCGTCTACACTAGAGTTTCCCGATTCCTACCCTGGATCTACTCAGCCATGAGGGTGAGTGCAGTATAAAGACATACACACACACACACACACACACACACACACACCCAGTGCCAGAATTACATTCCGGAATTATTGCAGCATCGGTAAAATTTAGCAAAAAATTGCTATGGAAAAATGTCATTGTTGTATATCATCTTAATCTTACACTGAAAATATGAGAGAAATGTAACCTGAGGTGAAATTCTATGAAGAATATACAAATTCTTAATCAAGTACTAAATATTATTTCATATTATTTTCAAATTGCGTGCCCCAATTACTAGCAATCCTTAGTCCAAACAGTGAAACGTTATAGGGGAAGA
The DNA here is from genome assembly GCA_016801175.1 of Esox masquinongy. NCBI lineage: Eukaryota > Metazoa > Chordata > Actinopteri > Esociformes > Esocidae > Esox > Esox masquinongy. The sequence continues at coordinate 5,345 of JACXGI010000065.1, read as the reverse complement.
CTGTCTTGGTAAAGGTTATAAACAACAAAGCAAACAATATATTCATAGCGTTAATGTTTACTTATCTGTACAAAGGTTGCAAATAATTCTGTAGAACACTGTGCATGAGAAAACCCACACTCAGATGAAAGTAAATACTACTTTTGTTGTTATGTCTCCACAGACTTATCACAATTCACCAGGTGTGCACAAAATGGCGCGGACATGAGATTACTAACCATCCCTTTTTAAAATTCCGGACAATAAGGGATCAGAAATGACCCTATTCCTAGCCTTATCCTATTATGGGAACCTTGTTCAGAGAAACCCAGGCCATAATGACATTTAATGACTTGTATTTGATGTATAGGAAAATCCTGTTAGATTACCTTGATGTGGTAGCTTGACCAAAGAGTTGCCAATAGGTGTATGGTCATGTCAAATTAGAAGACATCAGATAGGAAGTCTTAATTTTCTTGATGGGGCATGACAAAGACAAATCAGAGAAAACTACTAATGTACAGGTTTTGCTATCATATGGGGATTATTTGTTTGTCAACCTAGGGTATGTCTTCTGTGGTAGGGGTATTTTTAGTATTCTTGGTTTCCTTACATTTTGACTTTTTTCTGGTGCAACACTTAGAATACACACCAAGAGTGTCTATACAAGTGTACTGCTCAAACAGACTTTGAAATCTTTCTGTCTCGTTTTGCCATGAAGTTTCTTCTGGAAATGAATCCTTTGAGCAAATAATGCTACAGTTACCAAGAAGATTTTAACATAGATAAAATTCCCTGAAATCTAAAAAAAAAAAGTCAGATATACAAGTCTTTAATTGTCTTTCTATCCTTTGTTCCACGGAATGCATTTCAGAGTTACTGTAAAGTTCTGTAAACACTGATTTTTCTTGATTTTTGGTGGGGACATGCATTTAGGAACAAGGAAATGAGAAAAGGATATGTTTATTTCATGTATGTAGATTACAAATTTAGATTTTTTTTAAATTTCACATGTGACTTTCATATTTGAATTAGTAATGTTTGTTTTAGCTTCATTGTAAATATTAGAAGCTTCCTTTTTCCAAATAGATGTTTATTTGTAAATTATCTACTGATTTCAATTTCAACCATACAAACACAAACAGAATAATGTTGTCATTACCCATTTCAACTGTGCTAGTTACTAAGCGATTACTGTTAATAGCACTGAGTCATATTACTAGGGTTGCCAAATTGTTAAAAGAATGTTTGGCAATTATTTGCATACAATTCTTTAGTTAATGAAAAGTAATTGCACTTTTAGAATGTGCTCAAATTTGCCCCTAAAGAAAGATAACAAATGTAATATTTACACCTTAACAACTCAAAACTTGTCACTATAACATACAGCTATTTATGCTCCCAGTGTTCAATTTCCCCCTTAGTAATGTCAGTAGGAAAAAATTATGATTTTGATTATGATGACCCACAAATACAGATTCTACTCTTGTATATGCATTTCTTCTAACTAGCCTATCCATTTTGATTTCTTTCTGTGTCATCCAAATGTGTGCATCCCCTAGTCAGTGTTCAAGCTTGTCAATGTGGTAGCTGAACATTGTTTTCATTTTGTCAAAAATGAAAAACATTTTGTCAAAACAAAAGATTTTGGCTTGCCAATAGTTTTAAACCTACAGAGCTAGAATGCTATAACTCTGAGGATATCTTCTGGAGATCATCAACTACATTTTTTTTGTAGTTTATCAAAATGATTTTTTGGTATTTTTGCTTTCATTTTCTGTTTTTTATGCTTGAAGTGTGATCTCTGTGTAGAAGACTTCAACCGATGTGAATGTATGTATATTAGGAAAATCTTAGTAAACAATGTTATTGTTACCGATTTCATCTCAGTTCATTCTGTAAATGTAAATGTTTCTATTGAATATTGTATTGAAATAAAGATTAAATTTAACAAACTGGATGATGTATGTGAAATATGCTATCTGCCTGCATTTTAATGTGCGACTTAAACCTCTGCCAAAGCTTTGCCAAAGTAATATCTACAATTTGTTTCAAGTTCATAAATTGCTTGAAGTACTTGCTGGACTGTTTCTCTATGTACTACTCTCACTCAGCGAGAGCAGGTGCAAATTAGTGAGAGTGCAGTGTCATCTGTTTACTTTGAATACATGTCTTGACGTAAATGTGGACTTTTTGTGACATACATTGTTACTTTATGATGCTACATGAACGTATCATAATGCACAAAACGTACTACCCAAGCTAAGCCATTTAATCAAAATATCGCTTTTTTTTTAACTTAGCTACAGGTCATATGAGGACATCAGCCTATTCAAATGTATTAATTAGTCCCTAATCTATGGATTTCACATGACTGGAAATACAGATGTAAGAAAAGTTTTTGGGATATTTTATTTCAGGTCATGAAACATGGGACCAACACTTCACGTGTCATGTATATTTTTCTTCAATGTAATAGCTATTTTTATTCAGGAATTAATTATGCATATATGGAATTCAGAGAAGTACCTACAGCACCAAAATGCTGTTGCTGATGACTCAGATGTCAGATTTCAGGAGCAGAACAAAACACCATCTTTAGACCCGATACTGATATGATTCTGATATTCATAATCCCTCCTGGCAGTATCATACTGTGTATTTAGGTATTGAAAGTAAACTGACATGGGCAGGGTTTGGAGCTATAGCTACATTAATTTGGGCTTATCATCCCCTCCTGTAACCACTTTGTAATCCAGCAACATAACGGACGTGGAATCAGGCAAATAATTTGAGTGTTGGATCAGATCACTCGTGAAGCCATTGACCTACATTTCAAAAGGTGTTACAATACTGGGAAATGAAGAGTATGAGTTATAGATAACTTCAAAAACACTATGTTATCAAAGATCATTCAGTTTTCACTGCAGTTATCATCTTGCCTTACATCTTCCCCATGCAGCCATCGCCTGTTTAGTGGGAGGCATTATTTGTTAACCATGTAATGATTTTTGGTAAACCCATGTGAAACAGAAATCAAGTGTTGTGATTCATGCAGTGTTCAAATAAGTGTGATATTTGAGACCTTTCTCACCAATTAGTAGCTATAGCTTCAAAACTTGTCCATGTCAGTTTACTGTATGATGCCAACAGGAAGGATTATGAATATCAGAATCATATCAGTATAGGTTCTAAAGATGGTGTTTTGTAATGCTCCAGAAATCTGTCCTGTGTTGTTTACAAATATGATTACAGTGTGTTGTGTGTAATATGGGGTTAGAGATTGTGTGCATGTTTTGTGTCCCAAAGTTTATGGGCAACCCTTAGGAAGTCATCATCAATTAAGAAAAGTGAGAGTTCCAGTGATTAGATTAGATTCAACTTTATTGTCATTGCAGAAAGTACTAGGACAATGAAATGTAGTTTATCATCTAAATTTAAAGAAAATGTGAGAGGAATAGATCCACCATGAGCAGACAGATGTTATCTGTCTGTAAATTGTCTATAATACATCATTTCAACTCTATTTTTAATGTGTGCACACCTACATCCCCACAACACCCACCTCTCAAAGACACACACCTGCAATCAAACCAAAAACTATCATGGACAGTACTGACTAGAGCACTGCAATTGGCACTGGGACCCACAACCTCAGAAAAATACGCTGCTCAAATAAATTAAGGGAACACTGAAATCACACATCGGGTCTCAATGAATTAAATATATTAAAGATCAAAATCTTTACTGTGCATTGTGTAATTAGTTGAGAACAAAATGACGTAACAACGGTCAATGGAAACCAAAATCCCCAACCGATTAAGGTCTGGATTCAAACCCTCAAAATAACTCAACACACAGCCATTAATGTCTAAACCGCTGGCAACAAAAGTGAGTACACCCCTAAGTGAAAATGTCCAAATTGGGCCAAAAGTGTCAATATTTTGTGTGGCCACCATCATTTTCCAGCACTGCCTTAACCCTCTTGGGCATGGAGTTCACCAGAGCTTCACAGGTGTGGAAAAATGTGTTCCCAGCTAGAGTGGAAAAATGTGGGTCTTTTTACAAAGGCTCTGATAACTTTCGCAAACAGTCCCTGACCAGCCATGCCAACAGCGCTTGACAGCCAAGCATGTTGTTATGTTGTAACGCTGATAAATTACAAACTTTTGGAAGGAGGAACAGTAAAAAACCTGGGCCAGTGGCAACGTTGAGCCCTGTACTGTGATGATTACGATAATGCCTAAACCCTAAAGCGACACTAACACCCAACTCAAGACCCTTTTAACTCAATCCCTACAAATTCCAGAGATGTAACCATCTTTCCCAGTACACTGACATTTCTTCATTTCCCCTGCAATATATGTCTGTCTTGCATTGATGCTTTACTAAATATTTGAACATTTCCAGTCATACAATCTTTTCTGATGTAGCCTTAAAAAATATGAATGTTTTACCGAATTGAATAACCATGTTTTCCATTGATTGACCATGATTATATTGAACCACCAATCAGTATCAGTAGAGATACCATGACCCAACAACCAATTCTGAACTTTATTCCAGAAGTCTGCCGCCACTGGACAGTAACAGAACAGACAGTACCATTTGAGCTTTTTTATTGCAAGAATTTTAAATAGTTTCAACTGGATAGAATGGATTGAAGCATCAAAATTTGTTTTATATATGATGCCCTGGACCCGATGTCATGGAAATGGGACATCAAGAATTTGTTACCTACTACCCTGAATTCCACATGGTGTAAGCAGTCAAACTGATTGCCCTTCAATGGAAGGGACCGTTTATGAACCATGGATGTTTTGCCATCCATGGTTTTTAATGGGTGGTGGACCGGGTTATTCAATAATGTTTTGTTGTTTTCATTTCTGCTTCCCTTCTTGTGGCAGGACAGAAATGGTCTGTTTATACTTTTGAACCAAACATGACTTCATATACCTCAAGTTGCTTGTGTACCACTGTAGGCAGAACACAGGTACAGGGAGAATGTAGGACATTTAATAAAGTAACAAAAACAGAAACTACACATGAAAACAGAAACAAAGTTACAGTGGTACGAGAACCAAATAATGTCCAAAAACACACACTAGGGAAGGAGGAACTGTCAGGCTTTGAGTGAAAAAGGAGGAGCAGGAGAGCGAAGCGGTTCGTATTTGCTGTGTTTTATATAATGTAAAAAGGCGAAGCTTAACAATGCTTTTTACAGAATGAGACAATAACACACAAAGACAGGGGAAGCAGAGGGAACATATATACTGGGGGGAATGATGAGGATGAGAACCAGGTGCGCTAAACAAGACACAGGTGAAATGCATAAATGAGATGGGCGGTGGTGTCAGAAGGCCGGT